>JAJHUR010072767.1:0-20687 GCA_027495735.1 Lutjanus campechanus
ACAGCTATATATATATATATTTTTTTTTTAGGAAAATCCTGCATAGTATGCCTTTAAGTTCATGTAAGGTTTTGCAACTCATAGAGATGCTGAGCATTGTTGGAATGTCAGAGCAAGATTTTTATTATGTACTGCCATGAGACTAATATATATGTATGTTACACCTATTCATGTCACCTAAACAAGTAACCAAATATCGGTTATTAAAGCAGAAAGCAAAAAAAAAAAAAGCTTAAAAGACGACGTTCACACCACAATGACAAAGACCCACAGAGGCGAGCTTGTGTTGTCAGATTTGCCACAAGATCGGATCTACGGGTTTGTGCCAAATGGTTATGGCCAAAGTATCAAAATAACTGAATAAAGGACTAAAAACGTAGCATAAAATCTGAGCACTCATGTGACAAAGAACTATGAAAGTGGATGTGTGTGACGTGTCTCAGAGTGAAAGAGAGAGAGATGCCAATCAAACAACAGGACTTGACCTCAAAAACTTCTTGGCTTGTGTACTGAACGTCAGCTGACAGCGTAGGCGTTCTTCGGCGTTCATATAGAGCGAGACAGTGAGTCAAAAGTCTGGAGCAAAAGGGTTTTTGAGTTCACTTCAGCTGTCATTTAGAGAAAATACACTGAGAGCCTTTGTTGAGATTCACCCCGAAAAATGAAAGTTCATCAAACAGATGGTGAAAGGATTGTGATAACTTACCCTTCGTGGAAGTGTCTTGGCTCAGGGGGGTTTCTGCCCGGGGTCAGTTTTTAGTTTGCCTCTCTAAAAACAGGAAAAAGAAAGTTGTTTTTAAATACCGCACAATGGTATGTAACTTCTGTTTTTCTATTGAAGCAGTGCTTTATGAAATACTAGCAACACCATCAGTAAACTGCATAAGAAAACAATGAGAGGTGTGAAGGTGAGAAAGGAAAAAGAGAAAAAGAGGAGTATTATGCTGCAAAACATGCCTGTAACTGTTCAACATCAAATGCACACACAGGGGAAAGAAAACATTTAAACACAAATTACTGTATATTCTTAAGTTGCTGTGCCTCGGGTTGGGAGCGTCACATGCCTCAGCAGTTACCAGATATGAAATTAAGTCCATAATAATAACAATCATAACTCTGTTGTGGACTGCTTTCCCAAACTAGCCCGCAGAATTGCCATAGCAGTCCTCTTCCTGGCCAGCAGCAATGTGGCTGTGGTGAGAGGTTAGCTCAACTTAGCCAAGACCGCAGATAGCAGAGAGCAGAGCCTGAGAGGGATGCCAGTGTAATCAAGCATGCCACGGTCAGCTACCATTAACTGTGCCAGTGCCAGAGAGCCGCAAACAACGGAATATTCCTACGGCCGCAGTGCGACAAAGGAAAGAAAGTCTGAAGTGAGAAGAGAGTAAAAATGCCACTTACCCAGATTTCTACTATCCTGTCTGATTTATCATCTCTATTTCTCTCTATCCACACTTTCTACCTGGGTGTGAGAAAGGAGCTGCGAGCGATACAACCGTTGTTTTGGGGGGTTTTTTTGGTAATGAGAGGAATGATGAAAAGACCGAGGGGCACTACTAAACTGAGCTCACTGACAATACGGGTTCAGCTCAGCGATATGCTGTCCGCCATTTTCTCCGAAACAAACAAGAAGAGGAGAAGAAAAAACTGGATAAAAACGATTAGCTGGCATCATCATTCAAAGTTTCCCCCTTTTTCTCCCTCTGTGTGTCTTTCTTGCTCTGTCTCGCCTGGCATCATTACAAAACCTTGGCTGGAAAGATCACATGATTTCCTACCAGAAAGCCACAGCATTCCCAGTAAGTATTCTGCTGACATTGTGAAGACATCTTTTGTCTAAATCAAAATGTTAGCCCCGGCCTGCCTCCTCCCAAAATCTGGCACCTTCCGGGGGGTGGTGGGGCAGTGTAAAGGGTGGTGTTAGGAGTCATGGCAACCTCTACCTGGCAGGCTGCCCAGCACCCCGAGGTGGGGAGAAGTAGGGGCTAATATGGTGTCGAGCAGGAATGCTTAGTGCCTTCCAAAGTCAACTCTATGGGCGTGCTGGTTGCTTAAGATTTCAGCTCAGATGCCAGAATTTTTTTGACAGAGTAAATACAAAAGACTGGACGCACGACAAACTCATGACAAGCTCGTACTATTCCTCCAGATTCAGAGATATTTATAAAGTTGACAAGATTCTGCTTTAAAACACAATTATTCTAAACCATGTGAGCTCTTTCTGCAAACACAAACAGTGGATCAGATTCATAATATATCAAACAAGTCATTTAAGTAACGTGGCTCTGTTGGAGACTCAGAGATATGAGGAAATTGTGATTGAATATCCAATAATTCACTTGCTTTTTAGTCCGTACACTACATTTAGATTCACGCTGAAATCCTGTTGTCTTCAGCGCGTGAATAAATACGGCAAGGATTATTTTAACATAGACAGGCTCTGACTTACAAGGCTCTCATGTATCAGCAGCAGACGAGTGTGTTTTCCCACGCTGTATACTTGTACAGTTTAGCCAGAACAGTAGCCAAATACAATCAGGTGGTTTGTTACAATAACACAAGCATATGTCATGGACCTGTGACTCACTAAAGAGCAAGGTATCCGCCAGAGACAAGATTAAAGTTCTGCCCCGAGAGCCTCTCTTACACTGTCTCTCTCACTCAATTTAGCACCAAACTGTTGAGCATCTGCCGTACTTACTCAACTCTGTTCATGGTTAAATTAAAAAAAAAATGCTACAACTGTGACTGGAGCAGGAGAACTATGACCAGGGCTGTTTGATATTTGTGTAATTTTGTATTTTGTATTTTCTTCTCTCACTATACTTTATAAGCTCGGTGCCTAAACAGTATGTGTGTAGAAATGATTTCAGGCACACGTAATCAAATCATATTTCTTGTTTCCATAGTAAATATTATATCCATTCTTGAGAAAAACTTGATGATGATGATGATTAATACAAAAACTCTAATTCCAATTTTTGGTGAAAATTTATTCTTAAAGGATTTATATATGAAATATATGTATTTATCAAATGTTTTGGTTTACTTAATTATTTTAAATTTCCCTACACCCTTTTCCCAGACAAGGATTCAACACTTTTTAAAAAATGCTTTAAAAGCCTTCAAAATCTAAAACCAACTATACCTACTAAGTGTAAAAATGCACTATTATAATCATCTTTGTTTTATGAAAATGTTGGCCCTTTAAAAAACCAAAAACATGATTTAATCAGGAAAAAAAAAGTTCAGCTATACTCTAAGGACCCCTGTCTCACTTCCTGTTTTCAAAAAAGGCGGGAATCCTGCTCAAACACGGGTAAGCTTTCTATTTTCTGACAAATTAATTAAATAATATTGCTATCAGATGTGTCTCAACCATAACGTGTTGACTCTGTAGCCCTTCTAAATCAAAGCTAAATGAGAATTATGATTTAAAAATGTGCATTTTGATTAACATTAAGAGAACTCTGAGCAACTTTAAAAAATAAAATGGCTGCTCACTACGACTATGCTCTGAAATGAACTCTGTAAGACGTCAACTCTGTCAAATTTCCATCTGACACAGTTGACATCTACATTTAATAAAAAATGCAATCACTAGGAGGTTGGCCCGTTACAAGATTAAATAGCCAAAAATTTGGTCTTTTATATTTTCCAGCATAATTAAATAAGAGCAAAAATCAAAACCCCTCAAAATAAAGTTTTGGCCCAATTCTTAAGAATGAGTGACTAGTATAATAATAGTTCTGTATAATAACACATAAATACATATCTCAAGGATTTTCATCACAGTGAATGCACAAACAGCACAGGGTTTGAGACAGAGTGGAAGGCAGCACTGAAGACACCATGCATAGATCATATTTAGAAAAATATACTGCAAGTCAGTCCATGCAGGGGTGAACTTTGTTGAAATTTGTTGTGTACATCTTAAGAGTTACATTCATTATTTATTATCTGATTTTAATGAATAGAGAGTCAATAAAGTAAGGTAAGCCTTTGTATGTACTGGCACTATGGTTGATGACAAAAAGCAGAGAAGGTGAATTATAATGGTCAGAGAGGGCAATAAAATATAAGCAATCGAGTGCATAAACCATAGAATATTCATCCAAAAACCATCCATCTTACAGCCAGTGTTGTCGACCACAGACTGGTGTGGTGGCCAGGACAAGCAGTGTGAGATCGCTTTTTCATGGTGGTGAAAAGACTCGTGCAAACAGCATTATTACATCTTGGTAGTCAAATTGTGTTTTTTTTTAATTCATGCCATGCACCACCATTAGTGCAGAGGTGGAAGGAAAGTAGAGCTGTCATAATCCTAAAATTTCAAAGTTCAATACTCATATTAAAAAAGAAAATACTCAGTACCTTTTTCAATACCATGGCATGAAGAAAATAAGATTTTTCCCCCCTTTTTTTTTAAATTAATACCCAGCATACAGTGGTGGTACAGACAAAGTCAGTGAACACTGTCTGGCTTTGTTATGCTGCAAGCCACATTTCAGGCATGATAATAAAGAATGAACTGAAGTCTTAAATGAGCACTAAGATAATTTTTCTAGCTTCAGTATTTTCAAAGCTATAATTGGCACGTACTCAAACACATGGCATTGAAAAAAGTGTTACAGTATTGATACTTTGAACAACCTTAGACTAGAGGCACAAAAATTTTGGAGATGCATGCACAATATGTTGATTATATTGTGTCAACACCTCTCTGATGCAAAACATCAACACAAATTTCTGTGCTTCTCTGCACATCAATCGGGTCATTTATATTTGCTACTTATTGCAAATCAGCGGGAGTAAGAAATAGTGACATCCTGGGGACACACTAACACTTTGCAACTCTCGAACAACAAAATGATTTTTTTTTTTACATAGAGAAACTGTACTCTCCACTGATGAGCCATTTTCATCATGCTCCGTGATTGGAACATCTGTTTATTATTAAATACATGAGACGAAAGCTATGACTGGCTGAGAGGACGATGATTAACCACCACACCCAAACTATATCGCACGTCACACCACCCTTTTGTGCATAGCCACACTAATTAAAAGAAAATAGAGTCCACTTAGACATATCCTTATTGTCTTTCAACACATGACTTTTCATTGCATACTCAAAACCTTAGATCTCTCAACAAAATGGCCACGCAGCCCTCTGAGCTGCTCATCTGCTCCGGCCTACATTAGACAGACTCAGCTAAAACAGTTCCAAAACATTCTCCCACTGAGAGGGTCATTTCATATCCTGAAAGGCAGGAGGCCAGGGTCACAGTTCAAATGAGAATGGGGGCGGCAAAGGACTTCCCTTGGGGATATACCATTGCACACCAGACAGGGGTGGAAAAAAATCAGACAGACTACTCAACCTAGTAATACATAAGATGTGAAAAATCTATAGTTAGTGGGGGAGGGAGAGTTAAAGGTGAGCATAAAAAACACACTGGATGTGCGTGGATATAAAAAGCTGAAAAAGCTAAATCATATGAGCCTGTTGTGGTTTTTAAACCTGCCCTGTTAATACCCTGACAAGAACATACCTCTGTTTAGTGACAGAAACATTATATCATTAATGGATCAAAACAACAAATCTGAGACGCGGTTTTTAACGCTGACAAAAAAGCTGAGATATTCTGTATGTGAAATAAAACTACACACAGTAGTTCATTAGTAGGCAGTAATAACCATCCTTCTTAAGTTGAAAATAAATATGTATATAAATGTTCTATTAATCAGGAGTTGTTCACTTGACAATTGGCATTTTTCAAAGTCTAACACATTAGACATTTTGTTATTTTTAACCAAAATCCTGCGTACTGGCAGCCAAAACTCTCAAGGAGGATAATTTGTGCTATTTTATTCTCCACAGGCACACCAGAGACAGGGTGTTATTTTTGGCTCAAAGCTCTTATCTCCATTAATTTAATGTTGCCTCAAGCCGTGACAGAAAAACAGTCAACAGGTTAATCCAGACAGAAGTTTGTACAGTTCAGTTTAATGAGAGACAAACCCATCCAGCCATTTCATGATGTTTGAGGATGTGACTTGACTTCCCAGGGCTAGAATAACACAATAAAAAACCCAGAATGCTGAAATTTGACATTCAGAATATTTTGGATAGGCCTGTTTCCTGAGTTATTTTGCATATTGGAAGAAAAAACTGCAGAGCATGATTGGCAATGAAAGAGAGCTGGGGCTGTTTCCCCTTTACAGAGGCCTAGCCTTACTGCGCCCTTGTCTGGCCCCTTCTTTTTCAGTGTTCAGCCACTTGCACACAGGATTCACAAAACTTCAATATTAGAACAAAGAAGATTTGTCGATGTGAACAGGTAGAACCAAGAGAGTCAGGACATTTGCAGATGTTGCACGAGATAAATTTTGTTGATCAGAGGCATGCAGCCATCTGTGAGTAAACAACACAACAAAATATGGCCTAACTGGGTACAGAAGCCAAAATGAAAACTGAGTCATGAGAGCAGCTCCAGGCTCTTTCTGTTGAGCATTTTACAAAATCAGAGCAATGCTTCTCAGCATTCTAGCTTTAGAAGAGAGTTGTTGATGCTCACAAATATTGACCAAACTGTTTAGGATGACAGCAATAATGTTTTGCGACTGCTAACCCGGGGTGTAATGTTGCTTTAAAAGCTAACAGAGCTTTGCCGTGCAGCCAGCCGGGGCGATGACTTTGCCTGACCCACCTGTCTGTTGATCCTGCTGCCTAGCACCAGACTAAACACAGAGATTTTTACCAAGGCTTATTGGCTGCAGCTGACAAACCGGCAGCCAATCAGTGCGCAGGGAGGGATGGATGGAGGGCTAGAATCAGACTGTGAGAGTGGAAGGGAGAGGAAGAGGTAGTGCAGAGACAACCAAACCTCACAGAAACTCCAAAGAGGAAATAACGCCAAGACAAAATCTGCAACGAGCAGACACGACAAATTCTTCTTTTTCCACAGAGAAATTCTCACCATTTTCTATCACAGATCACAAAGGGTGTCTTTTGAGGTACAAAATGCTGCATATTCATTTGGTGATGGATTTACAGGGTTATTAAATGTTGACCATAACAATGACAAAACAAAAGGGCATCTGTTTGTGAATGGCACTGAACTCATAACCTGACTTCAGACAAGGCTGCTATCAGACCGCGCTTTTACCGACGCTGGAGGGGATCAATACCTAATGAATTCCAAACGGCGGGGTTTCAGAAACATAAATGTATCCTACACATGAGTGCATGAAGTAACCTCTACAGATCGATGAATATGACATTACACACAGCCAGAGGAATGCATCTTCTTAATTGACCTGAGCATTTTCAAATTAATTCAAACGACAATTAAAATGGATTGGACTGTGTGGCACCTTCGTCCTGGAATCTCCGAGAGCGTTTTATTGTGTGTTCGGCTCACCTCGTGACCTGGCCTTGTGTTTTAATTACCGCTGTCTGCTATCAGGCAGCTAAAGCTATACGGCAAAAAACAATGGAGAAATGAAAGGCTTAGTTTAGCATTTACATAGTGATGGAATTAGCACTATGCAGAGATAAGGTTAACATTGTCCTCAAATCAAATGTAATTAAAAAGGACAGAGATGCTGTGCAAAAATGTTAAGGAACTAAAGATGCTACAGAAAACGATGATGGAACCAAGGCAACATTTAACATGCTTTCGTGTGATATATTAACAACTCTCCATGTGCTGTATTTTCATGGAATAAAATAAAATATTTCAAGCCAGTTTTAAAAATATAGATAGCAAAACTGTCCCTTAAGGCACCGCCTACGTGGTTAGGTCCTTAGAAGTAGGTGGTTGTTTTTTTTAATGTGCTTTAATAATTTGCAATGTTAACACCTAACACTGACAGAAAGAGCAGCTTTAAAAACTTTGGGATATTTAGATAAATTCTCTGATCATGTTCTGCTTATTAGAAGTCGTGTGAGTAGGTAGGTGCACGGTTTTGATTTTAACATTTGCTGTTTTTATTCATGTGGTCTGCCATTAGAAGAGATGCTTGTGGAGGTAACTGACAAATGCTCTTGACATTATCATCACTGAAAAAAAGCAAAACAGCATTTAATCTGGAGGCTGAAACAGAGCAGAGTATTACTGCTATTAGTTCATTTGAGATATATAACACAATAATAAACCAGGAGAGCATAAACAGCACATTAGTGCAGGTGAGCTAAAACTCGAGGGGCTTGTGAACACAACTCATTTAAAACACTCAACAGTGAAAGAGACACAAAAGGTTATGCCATTATTCCTTATAAAAAAAATCAAATCTTATGTGATTATCACTTAAAGTGTACATCAGATATTCCTTAGCCTTAGCAGCCTGATTCCACTATTCAATGAACAAGGTTCAAAAAGAGTCTGGTACAACTCTAAAGGTTATTTGAGGAATCAGTAAACATTCACGCCTGTGTTCTAGTTCAGTAACGTTGTCAAACTCAGAGACAGTTTTCCGCTTATTTCTGCCATCTCAGAGACAGGTGTGTACATTTCAAAGAAAGTCAGAACATTATATAGCACAAATAATTTTCCACGGGCTATCTCCAGAGGAGCGGGCCGTAATCGACTACATTAAGGATGACTTCTCATTTAGGAGGCAGAGAAGGCAGTTATCATAATGATACCTTTTCTCTGCGTGTCCTTACCAAATGCTTTCCCAAAGATAATCCCTCCGCACAACCTCTCATTATCAAAGCAATCTCCTGACAATGGGAAGAAGAACACTGGAAATTACGTGAATTAGTGTAGGACTATGGAAAAAATGATTGCCGATTCAAGACTTTAATTAGGCCCTTGCAAAACAATCAGACACAATTAGGAGGTACCAGTCAATAAGCTAAAACTCATAAGCAAGAGGAGATGAATTAATATTTGATGATTTTTAAATGGCTATTTGAGCTCAGATGCCTTTCCCTCACAGTTGGGTACTAGATAGTGGGAAGCGTCCACAGATCTTATTGTGGCTAATAAAGCAGGTGACTTGCAGGTAAATCAGCAGGTGAATCAGCACTGCCTTCCATTGAAAATGGCCATTAACTTGTAATTGACTTCCTAAGCACCGTCTGAGTGGGTCCAGAAACATGCTCTGAATGCATAAGACGCCCACAAAGCACCCTACAGATTTCAGGTTGAGGTCAAGAACTTGCAGCATAAAACTTTTTATGGAGCCAAACTGTTTCAAGTAAAAAAAATCTGGTAAGACTGTTAGAAGCGTTAATGATCCTACAAGAAACATTACGATCCAATCATGTGACTGGCTAGAATAATCCTAAAATGAGCTAACATTACCATCATTAGCTGAATACTTGGTATAACTATGTAAGCATTTCTTCAACTTGAAGCTTCAACAAGGACTTTTTAACTGGTTGTAAGAAAATCCTAATTTATTACTGATGCCATAATCTACACAAGCAAACCAGACCATCCGCAATACGATTGGCTGAGACAAGCTTGTTTTTACATTTTCTAAGGCAAAGTTACAGTGAGTTGTACATTAGCCAGTTAAAATGAAGCAGGAGGAGATTTTTATTGAGATAATTTTATGTCTGACGTTACATTTTGTGGTTATAGTGGTGGAAACGCTGCTACTTTTGTCCACAGGGCCCTCTAAAATCAACTAAATATGAAAGTTCCTTGTAGTGACTTTAACTACACACATGTACAAAGTTTACGGACCATTGAGGAAATTACTTTATGCCATTGAAAATACTGCCTTAAATTGTTTTATTGCCTTTTTACATCCACAGGTAAGTTTTGGAAAAGCTTTGACCCAAGGCTCGCAAAAGTGGATATCAAACCCTGAGCTGGTAGTGCAAATCTAATTATAGCTTTATAAGATAAGGGGCTTGGGATGTCATGATTTATGTTATCTACTTATTTAGAATAATCACTACTGCTGTTTAGAAGAAGGTAAATAACTGCCTCTGATTTTCATGATAAATGAATGAATCGTTTAGTTTATAAAATGTTAAAAGATTGTTAAAAAAAAAAGGCTCATCACAACTTTCCTTTTTGTGTTCAAATTGTTTCTTTTGTCCAGCCAACAGTCTAAAGGCCAAAGACTCTTAATTTACTGTCATAAACGATCAACAACAAGTCCTCATATTTAAGAAGCTGTAACCAGTAAATGTTTGACATTCTGGCTTGAAAAATAACTGAAATGATTAATGGATTCTTTCTTTCTTTCCTTCTTTCTTTATTTAAATCAACTAATCAATTAATTGAATAAATCAGTATTATAAGTTTTGGTTAATACCGCATTAAAAGTGGTGTCAAAGTAGAAGATTTATGACTGAGCCTTCAAAACATCCGTGCATGCTCATGTTAAGCCAATCTTCCTGTGAGTATCATTAAGTTATATTTTATGTACTGAGTTTTCATAAAAATCTGCCTGAATTAAAGGAAATATTTGGAGAAAATCCAAATAAGCGAAAGCTCATTTGGACTGCATGAATAACTCACTGCATTTTCACAGAAATGTGGAATTTAAACAGTTACTAGCTTAAACTGCTTCAGACTCTCATAAAGAAAGTGAAAATCTTTATCCTCTTCTGATCTTTCCTTTTTATATAAGTACTGTATAACACAGACAGAAGACATGCTGCAAACATCAGTGTAACTGACAAGTGTGCAATTCTGTATTATGTACTGGATTTATTCTGCTAGGCCTCTATGATCTCCAGCGCACACCCAGCTCCATAAACTGCATGATCCTTGTATGTATGATAGATCAGGGCTTACAGCATGAAATCACATGCAGCTGGTCAAGACAATAAACTCCGGCATCTGTCCAAAGTTCATGTCCATCCATTCGGAATCAAACCATTTGTCTTTAATTATCATTTCTCTGGTCAGCCTGTACAAAAGCGTGAAATATCCTCACATGGCCTGGAGGGCTGTTTGTGTGTGTGTGTGTGTGTGTGTGTGTGTGTGTTTAGGTGTGTGTGTGAGATGGTGTAGGGAAGTCTGCAGAGATGCGCTCCAGTTGAAAACATGTGGCTCCTCTCACCCCAAAGCCATGTAGCCTCACAGAGCACATGTCAGTCAGCCGTGATTGCAGGCAGAGCAAACGGGATGGGACAGAGCAGGGATTATAAGGCAGCCTGGTGTTTCCACTGGGGTCTCCCCTGCTGGGCTACATGGTCCCAGCTCCCTTTGTCTGCTGTTAACCCGTTAAATCCCGTGGAAGAGCCCATTCACAAATGTGTCACACACCCCGGGGGTGCATTTTGTGTGGAATAATGATCTTAAAGGGGTTACACAGCATTGCCACTGATTCCAAACCCCCCCCCACCCACACACACCCGTCACCCCCCTGACACACACATTCATTTGTTTCCTGGGGTGTTTGCAGTTTCAATTATTGTCAACTCTTGTCTTAAGTTCTTGCAAACACCTTCAAACGACATTCTTTAAGAGGATGTCCCAGCGTAGTCAATCCACACCGACACAGCTGTTGTTATAACAACCCTTTCTGTCATTCTTCACAGATGTGGTTAAGACGGAGATTGGCGTTTGCATTTTATATGAGGATATTACACCTCTTGTTATTCCTCGGATGCACACTGTTATGTAGTGTTTCAACAGTATAGACCAGGCACTTCTGTTCTGTTGTGTTGAGCATACTTTGCAGCTGACAACATCCCGACTGCGTGTGTGTGTATTTGTATTATGGACAGAGATAGAGAGCACACACGCGGGAAATGTTGCGGGTTCACTTAGAGAAAGTGTAATTATACTGCAGTAATGCCCTCCATGATTAATGATGTGGGCCTCTGAAACCAAACCATCGGGCCAATGGCAAATTACCACTATAAAAATAAACCATGATGTGAACAGGTCAGCGGGGCCAGAGCACAAAACGTCTCTTAGTGTGTATATATATACAGTGTATGAGCGAATGGGGAACGAGCTCCAGTAACCCAATTAGTGTTCGTCCACTGTCAGAGACCAGCTCCATCTACATCAATGTTACGCAGCTCTGCAGTCCTGCAAAAAGTGTGTTTTGTTAGCGTTTTTGCAAATGGGCTCACGGTCACACAACTTGAGGGAAAAAAAGTTGAAAATTGAAGTCCTTAGCTAGTCTGAATAATGACTTAAGAGCTGAGAGAAGAAGAAACAACAATGTTGTCCAAATTCTTGTTGACGTTGTCCCGTCATCACTGCTCTGGAAGGGAATGTGGTGCAAACGAATATCACCACGTACCACAGCCTGACCTGATCTGTATGGCACAAAACATTCCCAGAAATGAGTCCAAAGAGCACAGTAAACCTACAACTAAACTGCTCCACGCAAAAAAATTCCTGACGGGTCTCCTGAGCACTGCAGAGTCAAGTTCACATTTCTTGTCAAACACTGACTACACCGCTCTGCGCATAACCACATTTGATTAGTTCTCCACAGCCCCCTCCACCCAACAACACACACACACACCCTTCTCGGATGGAGAGCACTTGACTCGTACCCAAATTGAACTCTTATGCACTCTACTTGTATGAAAGATAATGCCTTTTTGTAGCCAAACTGCACTGAGAGCATGGCACTCAAAGTAGCAGCAATCAGGGATTCTTGTGGTTATGAATCAACATTCGGAGACGCCTGGGCTGGTGTCATAAACATGACAACTATGTGACTATTTGCCAGTGCACAAAGATATTTGGCAAATTTTATTTTCTGGATTTTCCACCAAGTCACTGCCAGAGAACAATAATATTTTTTTTTAAAATACCATTTTTTAAAATTACTTAATAGCCCTACACAATATGTTTAAAAAAAAATCAGATTGCAGTTATTTTGACAGATATTGTGACTGTGATATGATTAATGATTTTTTATTACCTCTCAATTATCACTGCCAGTATTACTTTCAATGTAACTGCTATTACTATGTTGTCTGTTTATCTTGCTTTTAGACTTAACTTTTCTTACTTCTATTGTTATTCTGTTAGGCATGGCTTTTTTTGCATTTACTCCGTACACACTTTATATTTATATTTCACTTATTTGAGGCTCTATTCTTCTTATTCTTATGTTACTCTAATTTTGGGGCAATCTGGCACAAGAATTACTTAGATTACTAGATTAGAAGTTCTACCTTGTCTTATCTTCTCTGGATACTCAATTTTGCAATACAATTTTCTTTTTTTTTTTTTTTTTTTTTTTTTTTTTTTTTTACTGAAAATCACACTGATGTGACATTTGCAGAAGTCTGTAAAACAACCAAACAAACATGATTTCTTACATCTGGAGAACAAGGTAACAGTATTTCAGTATTCAGACTTCACTTACTTCATTACTTCATTATAATGCTGTTTTTTTCACCAAATTTGCAGCCCCTGTGATTTGGATATTGCATATTGCGATTTCAATGACAATGATGAATTGTGCAGCCCTGTTTCTAAAATGTGTAACAGTATGTGAATGACATAATGTCTTAAATGAAAAGTACTTTTAGCTTTGTACAACATTTTTTTAACACTGTACAATTTGATGGCATATCTTTTTGTGGATTTGCCTGCCAGGAACAAGTGATGAAACTTAGCTATCTAGCTAACTCTGGGACAGTTAGTGACTGTCCATTGTCTCTGTTAAATAAACAGATAAAATAAAATAAAATAAATCATAAAGTGTGTGAGAATTAACTGGATAATATTGTCAGTAATTATCTCAACAACACACACCATCCTCAGTGTGTACAAGAATAGTATACTGACATGGTTACAGCTGCTTAAAACCTTCATAAATAATAGGCGATCTAATACAAGCAGAATATGAGCTGATATATGCAGAGTACAGGTGATGGTGTTTGAATGTGAGGAGCTTTGTTTTTCTCTCTCTTTTGCTGTAATCTGCACTCAGATCACAGAGGGGAATCCTTGAGTGGTGAATGAAGAGCTACCTGTCTGGACTTCATGCTACACTGATCATTAGTCCAGTCATGACAGTGATTTTTTGCTGTTTTTGTTTTTGATCATTCATTTGTATGCCTTAAAAATGGACTTTCACACTTGTCAGCACACCTTTAAGTGGCTTCTTTATAAATTCCAACATCCACATGCTAAATAAAATGAGCAAAACACAACAGTGCAACTAATTCATCTAACTTTATTGCACATTCAAACAGATAATTAATGACCCATTAAACGCACGGCCTTGTGGTTTCTTATGAGTATGAATTTGAAGTGTGCATGCAGCTTAGCATCAATCAGATGAAAGCCTGACAAACGGCCCCATTCTTTTTTAATAACAATAAATCAAAGCATGCACGTTGCCGTCTCTCTGAGACAGAGATAATCAAAAGCAGAGGGAGAGATGGCCAAACATCATGTCTAATGTCCCAGCAAACTGAGGATCAACTGTTTCCAATTAGGATTACAAAGACACATGCAGAAAATAGAATGAACCCATCCACCCTGTCTCCCTTTGCACACACAAAACAAAATATATTTTACATGGCATGTTTGTTCTTCTTTAAAAATAAATCTAAATTTAAAAAGTAAATATTTTTCATGGGTCTGCATTTGCCCCGTTTTTCTCTCTTAAACAATTTAGGAGAAAACGCTCGCCCTTGCACAAAGCCTTGAGCACCGTTGTCCACGTTAGTTTTCTTTTCTCACTTCTTTCATTGCTGTTTAATCCAGTCACATCGGCTCCCTGAGCAGGTGAAGTCAGCCAAAGACTTTCCCACGGTCTGAGAGCAAATCCAACGCCCCGAGCCCTTCCTGAGGGCCGGCCATCTGTCCGTTCTGTTTGGAGTGTGTTAGGGGGTAAAGCGTCAGCTGCATGACCAAATTCAACGTTCCAACACACCCCTCCTTCATGAAGAAAAGCCCAAAGCATCCATTCAAGTCGACGCACACACACACAGCTTGTGCCCAAACACAAACAAATCAACACACAAACAGTCAGATGTGACTCCTCACATTCGACAGATTTGCAATCCAAAGCGCTCACACACAATCTGTTATTGTAACAATTATGCACAGTTTGCTACAACTGATCTGTTAAACCTGCCTATAAATACTGACGTTTTTACCAGGTTACACTTTTCTGCTAATTAAAATCAAATGTTGAAGAAAAGTCAAAACAGATAATTTCCTTCCCCTCTTTTTATGATTAAATCATGAAAGTTGCTGGTTGAAGAGAATCCTCATTAAGATGACATCTCTGGCTCTCAACAAAGGAGTTCACCACATAAACCTTGACCTTTGCTCTCTCCGAGGATAAATCATCTGTGCCTCTGACTCCCACAGAACAATACAAATTCACCACAAAAGCAGCTCAAAATATAGACGCAGCATCAAATTTGAGAACATCGCTGTGGCTCGCCGAAAAAACATCTTACTTTGAATTAGGATTTGCCACGATCATGTGACGCATTTCTTTCTTCCTCGAGCACATGCTGCCACCCCCATCCCAAAGCGTTCCCCCTACTCTTTTTTCCCTCCTCAAACTGACGTGCTATCATTTTATTTCCCCTCTCAAAGAGCGACTCTGCCGCTGGTGGATATGGTCCTCGCCCCGGCCTGACGCATTTTTAAAATGCGTGACATTGCCTCTGTGGGAGCATGAGAACGGAGCTTCCTCAATAGTAGGGTCCCCATACCCGGCCCGTAACCATGGAAGCAGATGCCTGCCCTCCCGGCCCTCCTTACCTCCTGTCGATCGCAGGCTGTGAGCTGCTTCGGCAGTGAAAAGAGGCTATGCCTGCCTTTCTCCTCGCTCTGACCGAACTTGCCCCACTCCTCAAAAGGAGCCATTGAACAGGTCACTGGTCTAGACTTGTTTGCACGGTCCAGGGAGCAGCCTTGATGTAACCCTTGCTCTCCTCTCTCTCTCTTTCTCTCTGTGCCTGCCACACCAGCCGCCCAGCGACTGCAGACTGTGGAGGGGTGGCGGGGGGGACATTGGAGACGTGGATTTGAAAAGGAGCCCGTCCGATTTTGCCATTGTGCCTTTTCATTCATCGATCGAATGAATATCGAACCTTCTGTCCCTGCGTGTGTGAAACGGATAGCTTAGCAAGCATTTTTTTCCCTCTCTCTTCTCAGGTCTGCGTTGTGGGCCCAGAGCTGTGATTTATTTTCTCACTAATTGTAAGAATGTCATTTTTATTTTAAACATTTTGTCTCTCTGTAATAATTGCTTCTAAGTTTAATTCTGATGTGGCCTGATATTTTGATATGTGCTTAATGGAGAAATGAGGTCTGGTGGATGTTAGCATTCTTCATTTATCTATCATCACTTTTTTTATTTTGAGTGCAGATTTTGAAATGGTTTTTAAGGAAATGTCTATTTGTGAGACAAAAACCTAAAATTATGTATTAGTGCACAAAAAAAATCAACTACAATATTTTGGAGCCATAATGAATCAAGAAATAAGGAACTGAGATCAGGTGCATTCAGAAGTGTGAAAAAATTACATATTCATTTTTTTAGGCATTTGCTACACTCCAAAAATAAATCTGAGTCACTGTTTTAATAACTTAAATCTTATAATGAGGGGGGAAAAAGGCAAAATGGATCAAAACTTTCAATTGAAGCTTGATTGTTAAAAACTGCTCTAAAAAACTGTTGTTTTATGATTTACATTTTTCATTTTTTAATATTCAAATCAGTCATATCACAAAATGCTGTTTTAAAAAAAATGGTTTGTTATTTTCATATTTTCCTTGGCAACATTTCATCATTTTTATATTAGAGAATGTGTTGAAATTGAGAGAATTAAGATTAATACATTAATTAATTTGTTTTCTGACCCAAACTAATCATTTCAAATTTAGACAATATGACATAAATAACCACAATTATCATTTTAAGCCAAAATACACTTAATTTATTAAGGGTGGTATTTAACAACAATTACTTAAATATAATCATTGTTTCAAGGCTGATAAAATTATATTGTTTATATTAACAAGAAGTGTGTATGTTTATATATTGACCTCTTGCAGTAAATGGTTACGGGTGAGTGTTGGTTCGTTTGACAGGGCGACAGAAGGAGACGAGGCAGGCGAGAGCTTCGATGACAGCTTTAGTAAAAGGTGAGACGATCAATGTCAACATATCAATATTGTTCAATCAGGAACGAGGCCGCAGATGAGGTGACTATTTGTTCCACCTGATTCATAAAGCAAAACTCATTTTATTGTTTAACTGAAATGTGATTTTATGATTTTTCACTGTCTGCTTTCTCTTTACGTTTAAAATTGTTATAGAAAGAAAAATAGCTAAATTAATTCTAGGTTTGATTTCATCATTTATCTAACACATTAATGTGGGACAAGAAATAAACATAATCTTGTTTATAAATGCACACAAAGCAAATTAAACTTGTCAGTGTATTTACCTTAATAATAGCATCTCTTTTAATATTTTGTCCGAATATCTTATGAAAAGATTTAATGCATTTTAACAGCCTGAGGTAATAAATATATTTTAACTGTGATTGGGTGTGTAATGAGAGTTTAAAAGCACATAAACAAACTGTCAAGATTTTACTACTAAATACTACTTACGATCAAATTTATAAAGCAAAGGCTGCAAAGCAAAGGAGCAGTTCTAGTGTCCATGCTCCATGTGACAAGTTGCTACGCTGGGGCCAATCAAAAGGGGCAGAAAGGGGAACAAAACAGGGCAGAAAATGAGCAAATTCAAAGGCAGAGGAAGGAAAGCAAAGGAACCAGTGAAGTAAGAAGGCAAAGGCATTGTGTTCGCACAACAATCAGGGCTGCTCCCACAGTGAGTACCAGGCCTGCCTCCTGAAAATATTGCTACTACCACAAGCCACATCCAAACAGCACAAAACCAAAGGGCTGCAGCAGGAGGTCTGCTACTGGTTGACGAAAATGTGGCTTTATGTGAAAATAAATGATGGAGTTAAACAGATGGAGAAGTAATGACGCAAACAAGCAGCAAAAATGCTTTTACAACATTAGTACTTCATTACTTTGATTTGATTTACTTTTACGTGATTAAAATGTAGTAAGACTCTAATCTGAGAAACAAATCTTCATCAACAAATCAACATAAATAATTCTGACAAATGTTGGTCAAAATAATACAAATGTCTGCTTAATACTTCTGTATCGACACAATTTATTTAATATATATAATATATATATGCATATATACACTGTGTATGTAACAGTGTAAGATAAATGGAAAAATAATGAAACTGCAATTACAATTTTTACTCTTTTACATTGCTATTTTGGACAAAAATAGCATAATTTAAAGAGAAAAACCGAGAAAATGTGTGATTACTTGTATCTAAAAATGAGGAGGAAAGCACATAAATAAGTATAAAGTCTTCCAAATTAATGCAGAACATTATTCATCCTTTTGGTAAATAAAAAAAAAAACAGACCAGTGATACACTAACAACAGATGTGGCGTGTTGGAAATAGAGCTGGCTGATTTGAGCAGGAACAATGGCGGAGATGGGGGGTGAGGGGGTGGGGTGTGTGTGTGTGGGGGGGGTGAGGGGATGTCTCGACTGAACCAACATACAACACACCGACAGGGACAGGCCGGCCAAATCTGCCACAAAGACACGCTTAACCTCCCTGTCTCATATTACACACCAGCACGAGCCTGAATTTTACACAGATATACAATATACACAACTAAATGATAAAACGGTGTGCAGGGAATAAAATATAATGGGGATGCTTTTATATATTTCCAGTTGTAGCTAAAAATCACTTTTAAACTCATTGCAGTTTTAAACCAAGTCCATATTGTGGGGTTTCCTTGAACTTGAGCTTAAATAAAAACAGAAATTCAATAAATAAAATAATTCTAATAACTTTTCATAAAGTTTTCTTTAATTCATCATCTCAAATTATTCCAGAGTACTACAGAGGGGATCTGAAGCTGAGACGTACAGATCTGGTATTGTTTATGCTGTATCAATCACATTTTGGTTGTAACTAAATGACAGGCAGAGCATAAATCCATTAAAAAATAACAAAGAACAGCATTGGATTTCTCTGTGCCTCACACACACAAACACACACACACGAACAACAGCTTTGGCAGATGTTCCCTGGGACATACGAGTAAACCAGCATCCCATCATCACCATCATCCTGCCTGGAAACAGTGGCAGCCGAATGCCAAGTGCAGCTCCAGCACGTCTGCTCGCACCGCCGCAAAGACACGACCCGGTGTCAGCAGCACACACGCATCATTACAAGGCAGCCAAGCTAACCAAATACAAGCGAGCGTTTGCAAAGGATGAGGAGTTCCAGCTCCCACTCTCTGATTTCAGATTTTTTTCTCTCGTCCCTGAACTGATCCTGTCCTGGTTTCCTGAATGCAGATTGAGAACACAGCAAACAGTCCGACTACAGCTTCTATCCAGAGCTACCGTTCATTTTAACGTTATCTGTACTTAGGAGAAAACACAGACTAGGGCTGCAACTAATGATTATTTCCACTATCGATTAATTTGTCAATCATTAGTTGTTTGGTTCATAAAATGTTAGAAAATGGTGAAAAATGTTGATCAACGTCCTGAAATGTCTTATTTTGTCCACAATCCAAAGACATTCAGTTCACAGCGCAGAAGACTATAGAAACCAGAAAATATTCACATTTGAGAGGCTGAAATTAGAGACTTAATTTTTTCTCAAAACAGTGACTCAAAATGATTAATCGATTATCAAAATAGTTGGCAATTAATTTAACAGTTGACAACTAATCGATTAATTGTTACAGCTCCAACACAGACTATGGTGATTAATGCTGTTGTGAATTAGAGTTTGAGATCACAAAAGTAGAACTGCAATGATTCATTAACTAATCGATTATTAAATTAATCACCAACTATTCTGATAATCAATTAATCTGTTTGAGTAATATTTTCTATAAGTTAAAATTCTCTGATTTCAGCCTCTTAAATCTGGATATTTTTTTAGTTTCTTTAATACTTTCTGACATTAAACAGAATATCTTTGGCTGTGGACAAAACAAGACTTGGGCTTTGGGAAACACCGATCAACATTTTTCTCCTTGTTCTGACAATTTATAGGCAAACAACTATTGATTAATCAAGAAAATAATCAACTGATTATTACAGGCACAGATACATTTCAGGAAATATTAAATATCCCTTACATTAACACACACACACACACACATATATATATATATATATACACACACCCACACACACATCAACCCAGAAGTCTGTTCACGTCAGGGTCTTTAAGATGTTAAAAGTCTCTCAAACTGCATTTAGACCATCATGAGACACTAAAACTCTCACTAATGAAATTCTTTTAGGGTTGTCAGGGTGACAGACTATCAGTTCAGAGGCGTGAAAACCCTGAGAGACATTATGCCTTTAAATAAAGAATTAATTTACAAAATTAATAATTGAACAAAATAATAAAATGTGCGAAGAAAATTTTTAATTTTATTGCAGACCTCTTACAAATAGCTCTTGTGGTCAAGGAGGAGCGTCTGGTTAAGATGACAGGCTGATGTGTAATTTTTAACAAAAGGCACAAGTCAACCTAGTCTTTCCCCACACCAACAGATCGGTGTAACACTACTTCTAACCTCCCTGACACACACACACAAAAACTCTGAGTTGAACTAACTTAGACACCATTACTCATGATGTGTTGTCCCTTCTCAGGGCCACAAAG
>JAJHUR010072769.1:0-10120 GCA_027495735.1 Lutjanus campechanus
TTACCTCTTTGCAATTCAGTTGGCATGCGTTTGTCACCATCTAGACATACCGTGCATTTCCTGCATGTTTTTCTACTTGCTGTGTTGTGGGACATCTGGCATTTGGACCTTTAACCTGGATGATAAAGGATGCATTTCATGAGCAGCCATATATCTTACTGATAACAAATATTTAGAGGGCAGCATGTCAAATTACTACACGGCTGTTTTAGTTGACTAAGCGGTTGATATGTGTTATTCAGGGAGTTTTTGAAGGCACCACAATGTCAGCGTAGTGTCATTAAGGAGCAAGGCTTTGAAAGGTGTGGTGGCATTTGCTATTCTGCGTCCCAGTGGGCTTTATGCTGAGGTGGTCGGCTCGGCAAGGGCGACCATTAATATCTGAGAGGGAATATTCCCATGGTGAGGTGACTGGTTGGAGAAGGTCCTGCTCCAGCACCGACACCTACAACATGAAAGTTCACAAAAGTGCTGAGCGCGAGCTCGGCAAGAAGCGGCCATCTGCTCCCCTGCTAACTAATGCAAAATATCAACTGTGGACAAATCTGCAGGAGGGGTGTGATATACTGTCCGATGTTTCTTACAAGAAGGAGCTTCCTCTGTTTAAAATGAATCAAATCACACATACAGTTTCTACGGAGGCCCTGAGAGGCAAATGTGTGGATCCATTTTCTGAGTCTAATCTAAATTCTTTTCTCTCCTGTGTTTATGACTAATCATTGTTCTGTAAAAAAAAATAATTAATCTGTGAAATTGGTAGGAAAAATATCGTTATTTATTTGTTTATTTTGTGAAAGCATGTGAAAAAAGTTTTGGCAGGTGATTTTTTTTCTCGTTCTTTTCAGGATCATCTTTCTAAATGTTTGTTGCAATACTCATTTCAGCCACAAGAGGCTGAAGTGCACCACTGCCCTATGTTCTAAACAGGACTAAAAGCATTCATGTTTTCCTCCAGCCTGGTCTCCTTCCCAAGTCGTCACATATTGAAGACGTGTCACTGGCCCTTGGCAACTTTTACAGACATGCACAATGTACTGTTAGCGGCTCAAAACGACACACTGGGTTTTTCAACAGACTTATAAAAAAGGGATAAAGTCATAAAAACGCAGAACTTCCACTTAGGAGACCAGAGTTCATGTTCTGCGTGAAACCAAAACATTATTAAACGTAACGTTACATGAATCAGGTGACTTTTGTCACAATTTTGTTTTGTGATGGATGTAATACAACATAGTACTTGTAACCTCATTTGTAGTCTTATCTTAACTTTCCCAAACAGTTTTGTTGCCTAAGCCTACCCAGACTTTCACAGTGTTAGTCATGCACTGAAAAGGCTTTCTGGCCACATCAAATACAGCCACTAAATGGTACCCTGTGCTTCAGTGTAGATGCAGAGGGGCGGTGACAAATCGTCAGTATGTGGTTCAGAGATGTTCTGTACCAAATTCGGTTTCGATTGCTCAAAAATAATATGAGCAGTGTCGAAAAAAACAGATCAGAAGAAAGTAAACACCAGTGGCTACTGCTTATAAGGATAGATTCATCTAGACTCAGAATCCAGGAGACTTACAAAACACAAGGTTATTGTTATAGTGCCCCCATCTGGTCAAATTGTACCAAATTTGACACCGCACTCTTTAGGCACCTTTTATACATTTTATAGTTTATCTTTCTTTTGGCTAAGAATGCATTATAATCAGTTTAAACAATTGGCAGCCAAAAGAAAGACATGACACAACAAACACAAAATGATCCAGACACCTATTTTACAGAGGGGGAAAAAATGAACTCTGCAAAACGATCCTTTTTTTCGCCTGCTCTTAAATCATAAACTTTCAATCAGACATAATAAATAAATAAATAAATAATAATAATAAATAAATCACCAGAATATTTTTCTCACTTGACTCTCTGGGCTTCCTCAAGCATCAGATATGCC
Organism: Lutjanus campechanus; assembly: GCA_027495735.1. Classification (NCBI taxonomy): domain Eukaryota; kingdom Metazoa; phylum Chordata; class Actinopteri; order Lutjaniformes; family Lutjanidae; genus Lutjanus; species Lutjanus campechanus. Next base: position 1,940 of record JAJHUR010072769.1, read on the forward strand.
TCGACTAAAAAAAAGAAAGAAAGAAAAGAAAAAGAAAAAAAAAGCAAAAAACAAAAACCAGGCAGCACAAAGAGTTATTAGTTTAATAAGATGTAGCGATAGGCTTTAGCTATCATAACAGTTTCTTTATTTCTTGTTCTTGATGCAGTGATTTTCACATCTATTATACACGCAGGACTTTGTCACTCAGCTCTCTCATGTATTTGAATGTGTTGTTTGCCCCGGTGTGGTGATTTAGAGGGAACATTTTATCAGAGCTAGCCAAGCAAGCCTGGTCCACCAGGGAGCCAGGCATTTTATAAGGGTATAAATAATCAATGACACTGCATCTGTAATGGCCTGTAATGCAGTTTGTTAACTCCTCCACTTCACCCCGCCCCCACCCAGAATGCCGTTTGTTGCTCAAACAATAGAAACGGATTGCCACGGCTAATTGACGAGGCAGGGGGATCTCTCTTTAGCTGTCTGTCTGTGTTACTCTCACTGCCCATGTCTCCTCCTTATATCACGCGGCAACAAAATACCTTTTTGTTTAGTTTCCAGTCGTCTTAAGCTTTGAGCCACGTGTGAACGCTTTCTGTTTGTGTTCTACAGGGGAGAGCGGGGATGTTAGTAACACTTTTTGTTTGTGCATCAGTAACTCAGTGCTTGTTTGTGCCAGATCCCTCAAACTTAGATACATGATAACCAACACATATTTGTCCTATTTGTCTCCTACACTGCACTGAAATAAAGGTTCCAAAAAGGTTCCTCCTGAGCATCTGAGGTTCTTTGCTCTTCTTTGTACCAAAATATAAAAGGCTTCCCGATAGAACCCACTGGGTGGGTTCTACATATAACTCGTGGAATATAAAAGGATTCGCGGTAGAACCCCACGAGCCTGCCGGTTTGTCTTATGCACTCTTAAAAGTTCTCATCAAAGGACCGAGGTTCTACCCAAAACCATGTGCTTCTGAAGAACCCTTTGTTGAAGAAAGGATTCATCAAGGGCTTCTTGTAAGACTGAAGGTTCCATTAAGAACCCTTTCAAAAAACAAAAAATCTGAAATCCTTGAAGAACTTTTTTGTCAAGGGTTGTTTGTACCAAAATATAAACGGGTTCTTGGCAGAACCCCCTGGGTGGGTTCTAGATAAAATGTTTGGGATATAAAAGAGATTGTGCTAGATAAATTATCTTGGGAGGGTTCTAGATAAAATCTTCTGAATATAAAAAAGTTTTTGGTAGAACACCCGAGGTGGTTTCTTGTTAGCGCCCAGAAGGTGCAAAGGTTCCTGATATAACCCCCAGAGATGGTTCTGGGTGGAACCATTACACTGTAAAAGGCTGCTCTTTAGAAGCTCTCATAGGGGGTTTTGTGAGACACCCTTAATAGATGGTTCTTGTGTTGGGTGATTGGTAGAAGTCTCTGAAAGGGTTCCAAGTGGAACCTTTATAAAATGTTCTACCCGGAACTAAAAAGGTTTTTCCTATAGGGACAAGCTGAAGACCCCTTTATGTTTCTAGTTAGCACCAAATAAAACTAAATTTGACGTCTACACTCATGAGTTAATGTCACATACAAAGAGTTCCATGGTTACAACCTACCCCACCACTGAGTTGTAACACCAGTGGGGGATAGATGTATCAGTGAGAGGAGAAATTAAGATCCACAAATTAAGATCCACATTATCCAATTTATAAAAGATAACTTTATCCACAATTAAAAAAATGAACCCTTTTGACTGCTCGTCTGATAATAAATCTTCTACTTGGCGCAGTGTTACAACCAACCTGGAGTTACAACACTCCCCAGTCTCCCCTAGCAATATTTTCTCAACAGGAGTGTTGATGGAGCAGACAAATGGAAAATAAAGGTAATTAAATCCACAATAAATAATAACTTACGCATTCAGTTCATCTGATTTCTATTGTGTAATTTCAGCTGTTGCTCATTATGAGCATCAATCTTAAATGAACTTTTATTGATCAATTACGCGCCAAACCCACAAGGGGCTTAAAACTTCTGCCAGAAAGTTCAGTGGTGTGACCTGAAACATCGTAAAACAAGTACACATGTAAACCCTTTTTAATGATCGTGGTTAGTGAAGGTTCCAAGGAGAACAGTGCACTATTAAAAAAATCATACAGGAATTTAGTGGAACCAACTAATCTTTTCTCAGTACTGTAACATAAAAATACATGTTTTATTTTTTCTTTTGAACATGAGTTCTCCTAACTTGGAGTCTTTTGACTTGAAATGATGAGTTGACTGAATGTTGTCCATTTTCCATATCCAATACTTGAAAACATTACGAAACGATTAATCATTAATAATTAATAAGATACAAATGCACTTTTTACTCTTTGTTTTGTCTTTTTAAGTTTAATTCTGAATAAGTTTTCTTATTCAACAAATGACTCCACCAGTCAAAAGACATCAAATGAGGCACAATTACTGTCATTTCTAGATTATTGATTAATTACCAATTAATACATGTTTAATCTGTTAAATTAAATACGGTTAAAATAATTAATGATGAATCATAAACATCTCCAAATGTAAATGTAACGAAAATGTAATATGATGGAAACTTGCTGTGTCTAATACACTTTAAGATGTTTTTACAATAATGAAAACATTAAGAACCATGGTGAAGGTTAGCATTGAAATAGTTAAAGTTAATAAATTATTATAAATGTTAAAGGTTATAAATGTTTGTCAGTGTGACTCAACAGTTGTTGGTTCAACTTAATACTTTAAGATATATTAAACTGCAATTTTTTTCATGTACAACTGAATTAATATCAAGTTTACATGAACTAAAGTCTATTTAATTTGAATTATTACAAAATTTCCTCATCTTGTCTTTTCAGAGTCAGTCAAGTTAAAATTTTCAGGCAGTCAGGACCTTTTTTTTCTACAAGTTTTACAAGTTAAAAACAAATAGTTTAATTTTACAGTGTAATATTTGCCAATGCTTCTCATGTAAGATGATTTTCAAAGACATAAACACTGAGCCATCACTGCTGCATCCATGTCACATATTTCCAGAGAATAAAAAAATACCAACTATACCCACCCCCCGCACCCCCGCCCCCCCACCCCACCCACCCGCGTACACCCACAGCCAAACATGATACATATTTTGAGTTTCACCCCTCCCCCCGATCTCACCCATGAGCCTCTGATTTCCATTATTATTAATATCTGCCTGTTTAATTTTCAGCTCTGTCATAATGTGTCGACCTAAACTACAAGAGACAATCCCTTATTGATTACTTTCCCAGCAGCCCCGGCGCATGCCCCAGCTGATCACGCCTCTCATGCACAGACATCTCATGCATTTCAGATAATAAGCTGCTGCTCCGGAGTTGAAACAAATTGGATGTGCAGTCAGTCACTGTCCAAGTGAATCATGTTGCAGTCTGTCAGTGGACTAGGCTTGGATTATCATCTTACCCAAGCGAGGCAAAAAAGGGAGAAAAAAAAAAAATGCCACGAGCACCTGCCATGATGGCAGGGTGGTATATGTGAGCATGACTCCCACATTGTTGCAGAGATGCATATCTGGACTATTGATCACGCTCACATTCACAAAGTTATGCACAAACATGAAGACACAGTTAACACTTTCTCTTAAGACAAAAGAAGACACAATATGACTCCGATAAAAGAAACAGTCGTATTCTTTGACATCTGTATCATTTGTGCAGTCGTGATAAAAAACACTCTGCCTCATCAGATGTCACTGAGGCAGACGTCGTATAAAAATCTATTTTTGACTGATTCTATTCAAACAGAGTTGCTCTTTTTCTTTATTTTGACAAAAACTCGAAGCTTCAAACAGACGTGATTTCATGTCATCTTTCATTGTACACTCTGAGGAATAAAGGTGCTAACTGGAATCATAAAGGGTTCTTCCTCCTGTCCCCATAGGAGAGCCCTTTTTGGTTCCTGGTAGAACCTTTTATGAAGGTTCCAGTCAAAGGACCCCATGAAGAGAGTTCTACCTAGACCCCACCATAAGGAGTTATACCTAGAACAATCTGTGAGAGGTTCCAGTTTGAACCCCCTGCGAGATGTTCAATATAGAACCCTTCTATGGTTACACCAGTAACTCACTCTTGGGGTTCTATCCAGAACCTTTCTACTCTCTCGGGGTTCTAACATTAACCCACCCAGGGGATTCTACCAAGTACCTTTTTATATTTCAAGGGATCTCATCTAGAACCCTCTCAAGGGTTTCTACCTAGAACCCTTTTATATTCCAAAGTGGGTTTTATCCAGAACCCACACAAGAAGGTTCTACCTAAAACCCTTTGCATTATGGTACAAAGAACCCTTGTGATTGAAGAATTTCAAGAATCCTTGAAGAACTCTTTCTTCCAAAAAAAGGTTCTTTGGATGAAAAGCATTCTTAATGGAACCCTTAGTCCTACAAAGAACCTTTTTATATGCCAAGGGATTTCATCTAGAACCCACTCAGGAACCCTTTATTATTATATTATGGTACAAAGAACCCTTGATGAACTCTTGATGAAAGAGTCCTACAAAGATTTTAACAATTCTTAAAGAAGAACTCTTCAAAAAAAGAGTTCTTTAGAAGCAAATGGTTCTGGGTAGAGCCTCAAACTTTCAGGAAGAACCTTTTTGGAACCTTTATTTCTAAGAGTGTGGATATGCACTTAGGGTATTGTTAGAACAAAGTACTGGCTTTTTACAAAAGTTCCCATGAGAACCATTTGACAACATATGAATGAAAGGAGTGATTAGTCGTCTGAATCGATGAGGGGTAAGGGTTTTATTAGAAGCAGACTTTTGTTTACATGACAATTTAATACAATACTAGAAAATCCTGACAGAAGCAGACAGATCAGCTGTGAAACTTCTTGTTTATGCACCATATTTTCTGACCTGTCAACAGCCATCCCTATAGCATGACAGCGCCTGTGAACTTAGAAAAGCAGATGCTAGAAACACCATGCTCCATGCAGATGTTACACTGTACATGGACAAGCCGTACAGTGTGCCAAAAACTATTTCCAACAGCAAACAATGCTGCCATTGTATTTACTCGCTTTGGATTCTGTAACAGGAAGAAAATAAAGCATCCTGTCACCCTGGACCTGGCTCCGTTTCAAATTTACTGCACTTTCACGTTAAAAAATCAAAAAGGGAAGTTTTTTGGAGTTGCACGGGAAGACATGATTAATAATACATCAGGATTATAGAGCACAGACTGTGCTGCACTGACTTTAATAAGTCCACGGAGGGAAAACAAACCCAGACTATGAAAACAACCACACTCGCCGCCTGAAAAACATCTGCATTTAAACACCAATAAATCTGCATTTTCCCCCTCAGCGGTAGGCGGTAGTTAGTGCTTCATGATTAAAATGCACCTTAATGTAAATGATAGCTATCATATTTGTCTCAAGAATGATCACAAACTCTGTGAAATAATGGTTTTATTTTAGAAGTACACCTGAGCTACTGTGTTTGCTGCAAAAACCCTGAGAAGTAGAATAATTGGCACCCTAGTGTAAGGCTCCCTCTGTTTGGTGCCAGCTGTTTAAAATATGGATGATATTGTTTTCATTGCTGGGCTTTTATTGAGTTCTACTCGGGCCGTGCGGTATAATCCTCTGACTCTGACCTTTTCTGGCATGTGGGAAAAGTAAATAAACAAGGCACTGATGTATTCCCTCCGTTACCAGAGAAGCTGAGCAGCAGCTTTCCAGTTGATCATATTCAGGTGTCTGGATTCAGAAAGCTGTCTGTGGGCGCCTAAGCAAGAGTGGCGAGATGCCTTTTTCTGTGGAGCAGGCAGAGAATTATGGATGACGGGGAAGGAAGAGAAAAATTTATTGACAACCGTGATCGGTGTACAGCATCTGCTCTCTATTGGTGTTTTCCCCCTGCTAGCAAAACTCGAGGCTGTTGACCATGAGATGTTTGAGTCAGAGCATTTCTTTAAAAATGTAGCTCCCCGTGGAGGTCGCAATAAAATACAGAAAAACCTGAGCAGAAGACAAGCTAAAGTGTTAATTTAAAAACACGTCTCTGATACACTAAGGTGAATTATAAATTTGCGAAGTACAAAAAGTGAACAAAACAAGATGTTTCCAGCAAAAGAGCCCCGATCTGGCACAAGTTGTCTGAAGCAGTAAATTTTTCCTCCATTCTCAGATATGACATGTCCTGCACAGCCGGCTATACACTCCAGTACGTGGATATCACACTAATCCCGGTCTCATTGCATTATTCCACTCATGGCCATCCATTGTTAACTCTTGCATAAATACATAGATAAGAAAATGATTAAATTTAAGTCAAGTCTTCCTCGTTCTACACTGTCGTCTTAAATCATGCATAAATGTGATAATTACCCACACTAGGCCAAAAGGCCCCATCACTGCCACTTTAAATCCAATAAACGCCACGACCTGATCACTATAATTGACCATCTATCAGGGTCATTGAGGAGTCCAATGTTGTTAACCGCCGCTTATAATTCCTCTTGATCATTGCTAATTACAGAAAGTGGGAGAAACCAATATTCCAGTTATCCAGAGAGCAGCTGCCAACCATTTCATAGAATGTGGAATGGGATCTTTTAATATCAATTGCATGCATTGTGATTTAAAGATCCCCTTCCAGGCGTCTATTAGAACATATAGATACAAATAGTCTGCTTGGAACATGTGTGTCTGATTTTTGTTCTCCACAAAAGAGGATAGTTTCCAAATTAAAATCATGAAAAAGGCATCTCCTCTTTTTACCTCGTTAAAAATGTCAGAACCTATGAACATGCCAATTTTGTTCATTTTAAACGTTTTCCTGCGGGTTTCCTACTTCACTGTGATGTCTGTTCTTAGTGTGTCTGCACTGGAAACTTCAAGTTTCTACACCAACCTTGTAGAGATTGGACCAAATGTTTGTAGCCCCACCCCTTAAAATCAGATTTTTAATGAGCCAAGAGAAACTTTCCACTTTCAGCAGACGAATGTGAAAACTGCCTTCTAGTGTCGAAGTCTGCACATACATCATTCTGCAGAGTAAAGCTCAAAAATCCAATTGAAGTACCGGATAAAAATAAAGTCTCAGTCCCCTCCACTCAAAATAAAGTTTTGAGTGGAGGGGGACTTTAAGTTACACAAATGTACAACTTTGAAAGAGCTTTTCTCAATCAGTTTATTAATATAATTGTTGCCATCTGACATAAACTTTAATTTTTCAGCTAAACCTTGAAGTTAGAATCGTTTTGGTTATTTAACATGACAGATTTCTGATTTTTTTCTTTTTATTTGAGTTTCTCTTGCTGCTTTGAAGTGGGTGGTGCTGCATGCATCATCACATATGAGCACCAATCACAATTAATGAGATGGTTTGGATTATTTGAAGTGGGGATGTATGAGGTATTTATCCTCAGTCAGTGTGTTACTTACAGTAGATTACGGTCGGCACACCCCCAGTTTGGAGAAGCAGACAGGAGCAGCCTACTGGCACAGAAGCTAAACTCTGTACTGCTGTGGACAGGGTCAGCAGCAAAATCTTTTTAAGCCATTTCAAAAGATCAATGTTAGTTTAAATTTAAGCTATATTTAGAATAGTTTCACTTCTTAACCTTGCTGTCAGACGGCCTTTTCTGACAGGAAACTGAGGCCGTTATATCACTTAAAGCCACCAGACTCCTTTGACAAAAAAATGTAATTTTACCTCACAGAACACAGGAATCGTTGGTCTACCACTACCTCGATTGGTTGGTTTGTTTCTTTTTACTTTTCATTTACTGTTTTTGTCAGTCTTGTGGTTTTGGACAGAGCATAAATGGATATAGGAGCTACAGTTTGTCATTGGAAAGGGCTTCCTGTGGCAAGATAAAGCAACACTCCTGCTGCTTCTCTAAACTGCGAGCTGTCCGCCATCTACTGTAGCTAATACATTGACTATGGATAAATACCTCATACAACCACACTTGAAAAAATCTGAACTATCCCTTTGAGCAACACCGTCAATCACATCTAATCAAACCATAACCGACGAGGAGATTAATTAAGGAGTTTCTGACTTTGTTAAACTGTTATTTAATAAACTCAATAACTTAATAACTTTGATTGTTGCTCATTTAATCAGTTATTTAATGTTGCAGAGCAGTGGTTCTCAACCTTTTTAAGTCCCCCCCCCCCCCCCCCCCCAC
>JAJHUR010072769.1:10140-32794 GCA_027495735.1 Lutjanus campechanus
TAATTAGGTTCATGTTTCTGCTGATGTAATGTAAAAGCCATTCTCCAGTCTACAGTGCTGTCCTTATTTCCCATCATGCCAAGTGCTGGACTGAGTAGTGTCAAATGCAAATGTTACTTCTTGTTAGTGTTTGTGTCTGTTCAGAACATGATGGTTTAAGTTGGAAATTGTCTTTTTTGTGCTTTTTGTGAGGTGGCTGTTAGTATTTCTTGAGGCTGTATTTTACATATTTTGTCCTTTAAGGGGCTGACGTCACTGAGAGCTGCCTCCTGGCACTCGTGCTGCTTGCTTCAGTTTAGCTTTTTTGTGGTAAATGAAATAATGTAGGCTACAAATGTTTTATATCGTAACGTAGTTAACTTGGTGTTATACTTAAATAAGAAAGGCTTTTGATTTACTCAAGGGAGACTGGCCGTCTGGTCATGAATTTCATTTAGCCCTGTAACGTTCTGAGAATACGAGTTGCACTTAGCAGTCAATTTTTACACAGATGTCACCTACGTCGACGACCTCCATAATGACATTTTAAATAAGCCTAAATATGCACGTGCAATGAAAGCATATTGCTACCTTTTTAGCAGTTCACGTTTCAAAAATTGCATTGCCTCTGCCAGCGTTTGCACCCCATTTCTTCCAGTCTGGTGTTCTTACTGTACTGTTCACTGGGGCAACAAGTCATTGAGAAAATGCACAATTTATTGAAATTTTATGGAAAGACCCTTACCCCCTTTCACCACCGCACAATTACGTAAAAGCCATCTAGCCCTTGAGTAACCCTTTTTATAGTAATTCATTTATGACTCTGGTCACAGAGGGGATGCCTCTGCTGCCACAAACACCCTAAAACATGTGTGGATGGCATGAGGATGAAATCCAGAATGCACTGAAGGGCACAGCTTTCATCAAGACATTCCTTTTTTCTTCATAAGCACGTCATAAAATATTTCATTCTGCTTTTTACAATCGACTTGTTTCATTACAAAGTTGTACATTTTATTTCCACGCATAGGAATGACATAACCGAGGCTCATTTGGGTATTTCAAAATGCCTCCCCTTGATAGAAAACATGCAGCTCAGATGGCTTGTTTTAGTGACACGGAGCATTAGAAGATGGACAAACTTAAAGCAAATGATGCTGCAGACAGAGGAATAAAAGGAAAATGAAACAAAGAGATTGAGTGAGTGGTCGAGAGCCAGCTATAGTCTCTCCTGAGATGAGTATGATGATTGCACCCACATTCCACTGCAGAGCTAAAACCCTTGGAGGCTTTTGGAATGTGAAAACCTACTTCTTCTCTCTTTATAGTACAACACTTAGGCAGCGTACCACTTTTTTTTTCTTCTTCTTCTATTTTTTTTTACCCTGAACATTGCTCACATCGCTGTTCCCTGAAGCTTGAAAGCACAACATTTCTCAGCCAGCAACTCCCACTGGGACCAGAGCCCAGAGATGGAAATGCAAAGGATATGTTTTATTGGACAGTTGCAGACAAATAAATCTAAATATGTATTTTGGTCATGTTTGTGTGCCGACCGCATCCTGAGGGAGTTGAAATGATTATGTGACATAAATAACAGCGCTGTAGCATGATATTAGGTCACATGTTTACATACGTGGACCTAAGGTCAGGGAAGAAAATAATTCAAACACTATTTCTCTTCTTTTGAAGTGAACATTGTTTTGGTAGCACACATACATGGCGCTGGGAGCTGCATGCTTTTTCCACTGTGCACTGACTGTTAATGAGAGATGGAACCATACAGTCAGGTAAAATATACATACTTAAGTGGATAAAAGTCATAGCTGTGCAGAAGCCTGCCAGCTAGGCACAAATCAACCTGTCCAGTGTGTGTGTGTGTGTGTGTGCTGGGGAGGTGGGGAGGTGTCGGTGGGTCACCCTGAATGAAATGGTTTAGGCTCACTGATCTGCGTGAAGGAAAGTCAATGGGAGGTGTCAATGAGAGGGCAGGCGGGGACCCCTGCAATCACATGTCCTGTGATTGACATGGCCTAACCTAGGGGGCTGCATGAGATGTCAGGAGAGCGCAGCCCCCTAATATGGCCTCAGCCGACGTCGCCTCATAGGAGCAGGGTGAATTATGGACGAGGACTGTAGGTTATGTGACCCAACCTGCACCTCTTCCACTCAGTAGTTTTACTGGGAAATCATATGTAGGCTTTCATTTAAATTGTGTGGGTTTGTCTTTATGTTCTTTTAACTTAATATTGTGAATTTTTAAAATAGCTAAAGCAGTGATTTTTAAACTTTTTGTGTGCAAGGCAACAAAAGAATTTCTACCTGAAGTCGCTCAGTTTTATTCGGGGGAAAAAAAAGTCAGCTCTGTTATGCATGTTTGTGTGCATCAGTTTCTACAAATCGATTGATTGTGGATTGCCACAAGATAAAAATGCCCACTCTGTTTGCAACATAGGACTTTGATTTCATTAACAAGTCGTTTCATTTCCTAGACTTTAATGCTCCAGTGCACAGCAGGTAGCGGGCTGAGACCAGACTGTTTCCAGCTAAACTCTCGCATGGGAGGAGGCGTCGGCGTGTGCAGGAGCTAGCGAGAGAAAATGAGGATGTGGAAATATATTTCAGAATTAATTATATGCCAATAATAATTCAATTGGATGCTTTGAAGGTGCAACAGCTGCGTTGCCAATGAGTATTAGGTTATGAAATACAACATTTGCCTGATTTAACAAGACTTCGTATAAACAATGCCCAAGTTCTATCTGAATACAAATACAAAGATAATGTTTCTGGTTGAACAGATGCTGATACAGTCTGATAGGCTGCTGGGAAGCTGCAGAATGATATAGGAACCTCAAAATAAAACAAAAACATAATGGACATGCCCTTTAATTTTAATTTTTTATTTTTTTTTGCCACTGTTTGGCTAGCCCTAACCTCACCCTGACCTTAACCAACTTAACAAACAGAGACAACAAGTACTAGCCAATCAGAGTTCAGGGAGTGTGGAAGGAAATAAAAGTGACGCACCAATCGGGACCTTTGATGTGTCACACGCAAGTAATTCCTGCAACCCGGCAACTGTGTGAACGGCGAAAACTTGACTTCATTTTGATGGGATATTTTTGAAAGAATTTTCTTTTTAGTTTCTAGAATTTGCCTGTGCATTGGGAAATGAGTGCATGCAAAGTTCTTATATAGTAAATTAAAAATTCATATATAATTTTTTGTGTAGTTTCATATTGCTGTAATGTATAGTTGTTACAAAATCCTTCGGCACAGCTGGAGTTGTCTCACAGCACACCAGTACGCTGCAGCACACTGTTTGGGAGACACTGATCTAAAGTATGGTTAAAAAAAGAAGAAAGAAGATTAAAATGCCTTTATTAGGAGTTGTAGGCAGCCATTTTCCTTGCTTGCTTTCAGATCTCTCAACAGGCTTGCTTCAATGCTTGTTAGTATTGACGTATCTATTCTGATTGATGATTTACTTCCTCCCACTTTTTGGTGAAGTTGATGGAAAATGTCATCTCAATTTCCATTACAGAGATTCTAAAATATGCTCAACTAGGATGTTATTGTGTAAAACACAATTGCTATAATTATTCTGTTATTATACTCTTAAAACAGTTGGTTGTTGTTGTTATGGCCTTAAAAATACCCTACATCTCTCACAAGGAACAGATTTTGGCGATCATTCTACATATATTCAATACTGTGAGATATCTGCTGCACAATATTTTCACAGATTTCTTTTTTTAATGTGCATAATTCTCAAATAAAATACTAATATTTGTAAAAATTTTCCCCCTTTTTCTGCTTCCCAAGACTCCACTACAATAACAAAGAAGAAAAACCCTGCGCTCCAACTTCTCAAACCCGCACTGTGCCTTTGAAGGTAGAGCAAACTTGGGAAATAAAAGTGGCGGCCTATGGCAAACTGCACTTCAGAGAATTCAGCCCCCTTTTTCTTTTCTGCCACGTGTGACAAGTGAGCCATGCAGCTTTGCCAGAATTATATATCTGTGTGTCTAATTATTTCTTTTCAAGTCCATACAATGAAAAGACTGCATGCTTTTCTCTTGCCGGGGCTAGGACAGCAGGAGGAGTGCCCTCCAAAATATTCCCTCTCATGCCTCTGACATGCACATCTGTCTGCACGTCAGCATAGCAACTTTCTCGACGTCTTTGGCTTTAATGAAAGAGATCTGGGAGCTACAAATGCAGTAGGTGCTGTGATGACACATTTCAATTCCATTGTGCAAATAGAATCTCTCAGACTTTCTTTTAATCTTTATTATTCACTGTTTCATAGTTCAAACTACAGTGAAGACGTCAGACAATTGCCCTTCAAAACAAGGCGCACCACACAGACTCTGCTGTAATAAAGGTGCGTTACATGGAAATACTCCTGCAGAAAAATGGGCATTGTTGTAACAGTAAAAATGTTGACATCGTTTGCATCATATAAGTTCTTTTTCACATTTCATACAAGTTAAAATGTTGTATGTTGATTGCTTTCAGTGTTACTGAAGTGGACAATTTCCCCAGTATTTCTTGCAGTGAAAGATGGCTGTGAGGAAATGCTTCTGCCGCAGTGCGGTCACAAGGGGGTAGCATTGACACAGTTGTTTAAGCCCTTCAGCAGGCAGCCCAGCAGCAGGACAAACTGCCTTTGATGTAATTGAGGTCTTAGACCTCTTAGAAAAGCATATATTGGTTTGTATGTGGAAATGTTCAAGGAACAATGGATTTCCATAAGTGGATGTAAAATCGTATTTGGAGCATCCCCGGCATGCTAACCACTCTCTAAACAATAAGAAAAAGGACTCCTCCAGGATGGGACGTGTAATTCCGAGGCACTTACAGGCTGGAAATGTAATGGAATGTAGCATTAGGATTAAATGTGTGACTAAAAGATACAGACTTGACTAGTTTTGGGCCCTTTCCTGGGTGATTCATTCAAATAAATTTGTAGATATTCTCAGCTCTGTACAGCAGTACTATACATCCTAATAGAAGTCAGCAAGCAGCATAAAAGCATGTCTTTTTGTCTCTTTTTCAGAGGAAAGATTAAAAGCAGATTTCTTTTTGCCATTGTTTAGAATTAAATGTACATTTTCCCCCCAGTCTGGAAGAAAAAAAAACTTGGAGGAAAGCAGGAGAATTATGACCTCCAACCTGTATAGATTAAGCTGTTAATTATCAATCATTCCACAGCCACACAAGTATTCCCCTAACTAACATTTTTGTCTATCCATCTTATCATCCAAAGTAATACTTAAGAGTACGAGTCTGGCAGGCACTCATAAATAAAGGTTACCTATTTACATATTCAGTTTATCATGAATATTGCATACTCTGTACATAAAAATTCAAATGCAGTGTTTATGAAATATGATCATGCAGCAAATGTGAGAAGACACAGAGCACAGCCCCTTCATACACAGAGGGGATTTAGAGCATCCCTCTGTGATTAATAAAGAATGAAATAGACATTAGACCTACAGAAATTATCTCCTGCTGCTCAAAGACTTTCTTTCTTTCAGCCACTCAGAAAATTATATTTAACGTAAGCTTTCATACTTTTTAAATATTTTTAAAAAGCCCCGACCAAATTTAATATTTGACCATCTTCACGTCAGGGTTACAGATGGATTAATGTCGCATTAAGTCAGTGACATATTCAAACCCTCACCTGTCTGTAACTCACCCACACAGTAAATCAGGAGACAATTATGACAAAACAACTCTGCTTTAGTGACTCGTCCCTCAGTGGTCATCTTCTCTGCTCTCTGTGATTTAACATGGATACTAGAACAAGTTCAACAGATATCATGTATCTACAAAACCAACGTCGTTAAATATTCAGGAGAATGTTTACATGTTTGTATGTTTTCAAAAAATGTGTCTATATCGTCCATGTCAATAATGTATTATAAACGTACTCACAATGTGTTATAATTTGCTAATAGCACTGTATGATTGTAGTTATAAGCACTTATTTATATTGAAATGCTTTATAACAATAATCAGAACACATTTCATAGTATATATAATATATTAATTATGTTGTAATACATTTTACAATCCATAATAATCACTGTTGTAATGCATTATAATATGTTATAACTTACTCTAATTGGTCATTGGGTGAGCATTATGAATATCCATGAGTGTTTTTTATCTCTAACAGTACAGTGCTATACCACATTATAAGCATGTTTATAATGCATTATACACACGGACATCATAGAAAATGTTGCCAAAATGAAAAATATTACAAATGAATTTATGAGCACTTTTGTTTATAACAATGCAGTGCTGTAAGAAAAAAAATGTTTATGAAGCATATTGGGATCAATAAAGTACATCTATCTATTTAAAATGGTAATCATAGAAAATGTTGCCAGAATGGTAGATGGTATTGTTATAAAGCATTATGAATATTTATGAGTGCTTAGCAGATTATACCGCATTATAAGTATTTTTAGAATGCATTATAGGCATGGTGAGTGATAGAACATGTTACCAAAATGGTAAATAGTATTGTCATCAAGCATTATAAATATTTATGAGTGCTCATAACTTTGAAATTGCACTATTGACATGGGTGTCAGAAACTGCTGCCAAAATGGTAAGTGGTATTGTTATAAATCATTATGAATATGTATGAGTGCTTACAACTATATTTGTACAGTGCTATAAGCAGATTATGCAGCATTATAAGCATGTTTATAATGCATTATGGGCATGACATAGGGATCATAAAAAGTGTGGTGAGTGGTATTGTTATATAGCAATATGAATATTTATAAGCAGGGCTATTAGCAGATCATACCACATTATAAGTAGTTTATACTGCATTATAAGTATGTTTATAATGCGTTATAGACATGGACACCATAGAAAGTGTAACCAAAATGGTAGGTGGTATTGTTATAAAGCATTATGAGCATTTATGAATGCTTAAAACTAAAACTATTAAGTGCTAGAGCAGATTATACTGCATTAGGCTTTACGTATGTTCATAATGCACTATAAACGTGCGTCATAGAAAGTGTTACCAAATTTCATCCAAGGATGTTTTGAAAAGTTAGAGGACTTTGCATCCGCTGATGCATCCAAGTATACATAATATGAAAGTAAAATTCTGGTAAAATTCTTCTCACTGCCAAAGCAGAAGAAAGAGGCACTGACCTACACACACACACACCATGTACATGTAAGAAAAACAGTTTGGTTTGTACTTAAAACGGATGAGAGGAATAATGGCACAAAGACGCAAACACTGTGCAGCAAGTGTCTCGTCTCCTCTCATGAACTAGTTAACCTGAAAGAATACGATCTACAAATGTGTTTCAGCAAAAGCAAATTACCTGGGTTTTGTGGAGGGGAACTAATCTCTCCAAGCATGACACTGGACAGGAAAGGCCTCTTACTGTTATTATGATGTGTCGGCTTGTGTTAGATGGAGGGCCTTGATGGCCGCATCAGGAAGGAGCATTGAAGCCCCTCTACCATGACAGCGCTCTGATGGATGTACAGGTGGTGGAGGGGCAGGGAAGATGGAGGTTAGAAAGCTGGAGATGAGGAGAAGACGCAGGGTGATATGAGGTGCAGCGGGGGTTATATACAATAGTAAATACCTACAAATGCAGCACATTAGCAGTAGGTGCAGAACCCGATATAACATTAGCATGCACGATAAAGCTTTCAATTGGACAGGCCATCTACGGAACAAAATAAAGGCCCTGTGTGGTGAATTTTCAAAGCCTATTTCTTGTGACCTGGGATGATTTGTTCTCTATATGAAACAGACTGATGATAACAGCCCATTTGAAAGTAATTTAGGAAATCAAAATATGTGTACATCAAAGTTTGACAAGTTGTGCAATGCCATATGGATTTTTGACATTATAAAAAAAAACAAAAAATAATTCTGTACAACTATTAGCTGATGATTTTGAGGAAGGAAGTGGTTTGGAAAAATAGCAACACTGGCATCACCTTTGTTTTCCTGTGAAAGTGAACCCTGAAAACCCGGTAATTCCCTCTATTCATTTGGCAACACAAACTTTGACGATAAGTATTTGACACCCTTTTGTTTGATAATATACAATATATGTTAATTATCTTTTAGGGGGGAAAAAAATCTTAGTTAATATAGCTCAAGGTCTTTTGTGGATTCAGATTTAGCAATTAGCTTGTCTTGCTCCGCTAACATATAGTTAAATATAGCAGAGCTGAGTTTATTTATTTATGTATTTATGTATTTATTTATGCAGTATACAGTATATATAGACAAGCTGAAAACAAGCTATCCGATGCAAGTGTCAGAGTGTTTGTAGTGAATGATAATTTGCAGCATCTGTCCTGAGAAAGATTTGATGAACTATAAGAGACTGGAACAGTGAGGTAAAAGGATTAATGTGGTCTCTCTCTTAAAGTGGTGAAGTCTGCATCAGATTTCAAGTGATCAGGCAGAAATAAGAAGAAATATGTTTGTCTCCGTTGTGAAAGAACATCAGTAGAGTGTTGGTGGACAAACAAATAAACAAACGAAAAGAATCCAAGGCACTCTGTTCAGTTCCAAAAATGTAAAAAGCCTTTATTGGTCCATGGCTAGACAAAGAAAAAATAAATAAATCACAAACCGACTGATCACAAGAGTCTTCATCAGGGTGCAAAGGTCATGAAAATACACATACGTCACTATACTGCGACGTAAATCAGCAAAAACATTTAAACAAGAGTATACAGGAGATCAAGAGAGAAATATACAGGATAATTAGATACCTATCATTAAAAACGAGAGGAAAGGGGGAAGAAAGAAAAATGGGTACCGATTATTGATCAGATGGAAAATTCCAAAACTTTGCTTATTTCATAGAAAAAGCTGGACTGTAGTTTCTTAACATTCACAAACAAGATGCAGTGCCATTATTTATACTAAGATGCCTCTGTTGTCTTTCGTCCTTAATATGTGGTGTGACAGTTCTGGGGTTAGAGTCAGGCACCAAAAACACTTGGTTAGCATCAAGGAAAGACCATGTTTTGGGGTAAAAGTGTGTATTTTTGAACCAGTTGGATAAAAAGTCTTCCTGTGTGTGCGTGTGCATGAATGTCAGCAGGTATCCTTGCTTCTTATTTGAATTTTTGCAGCCAGGAGAAATATCCTTCAGTAAAATACAATAAAATATGATGAAGTAAGAAAGTTATGACTAAATCTTGACTAAAACAAAAGAACTAAAATGTGACTTTAAACCAACTACTGTTTTCACTTAGTGACAAAAACTAAATTTAAAACACTGGTAACTGCAAAACATCAACTTTTTTTATGAGTTAAGAAAAACAGCCTTGTGTCGAGCTTTGTGACGAATCATTTCTCAGATAATCCACCGGGGTTTAAAATGGCTTATTTATCTTCAGAAGCAGGAACATTTTCTCAATCCAGGAAGGAACACTTAATCCCTCAGTTTTTCTGAGAAATTCAGTGTCACCAAATTTGGAAATACATGGTGTGCTTTGGACAGAGACATCAAGTATTACAATAGTCATGGCTTTTTATCCCACAGTAACTACTGTCTCCAAGTGTGCCACCATTACTCTGCTTGTTTTCCTGCTCCCACATTAGCAGCTTTGTTAGTGGTAGAAACACTGTGGACAGGCACTTGTTGGTGTATCACGATGTTTTTTCCTTCATCTGAGAATGCTCTCTGCTGGGGGTGTCTTGCACACAGTATCCATACTAAAATATTAATAGCCAGTTTTCCTCCATGTCAGCATGTTGTAATTTGATTTCTGGTTAAGAAATGCAGTTTTGGGCGGCAAGAGATCTCCCAGCGAACATTGGTCCCTCGGTTCCTCCTCATCGTGCTCCTTTGGCGTCCCAGGAGACGATGGGTTGGGGAAAGTGTTATGGAGAGAGATGGTGCTCCTCCTTGGCCTGGTAAAGATTGGGGGTGCCGACGCACAGCGGGACAGGTGTTCTGCGCTGCACACAGGGGAGTCTCACCAGGCTGCAGTGCCTGGCCTACATCCATCTCTGTACCTGGGGAGATAAATGGAAAAATGTGACCCAAACAGTCCAACATCACAGCCGTGGCAGGAACGTGTTCTAACAATGGGGAGCGGGGAGGGTTGCCCATATCATTACTAAAAATGAGGCACACTCTGCAATTAATTCCAGCCCTAAATGAATGTCTACTGCTTGCAGCACTGCTCTCTGGCAATGGAAATAGATTAATAGTGCAGAATAAAGAAAATAATCTTACTCGGTATCATGCTGCACTGATATAAAATGGCCTTCAATGCTTGGCTCATTTCTTGATCAACATTTTTTTGTCATCTTGCAAACCCTACTTTTTTCAGCCTTTATTGTATAAAATGGTGTGATCTTTCCACTGCCCTTTGTCTTGGAAGAAAAATTAATTCTCATTTGCATTACCACGTCTAAATGTCAGCCACCGATATTTTGTTAGACATTAGTAAAGCTGGCAGCGAGAGGCGCTGGATAATTGCACTCAGCCTAGCAGAGGGATTTACATAATTTCAGATAGCAATTAAAGAATCCTTGGGAATTTTCTTCCTGGCCTCTCTCTCCAGCTCACTTCTACAGCAGTACAAAAGAAGCATTCGTTTACATTAAGCTCCATGCTCCTTGCTGTTCATTTGCATGAAATTAAAGGTTTTCATGATCTTGAACAGCGGGGTAACATTTAAAATGCTGTTTTAAAGCCCTCACCTTGGAATAATGAAACGCTTCAATTTTTTTTTTTTTTTTTAGAAGGCAGTGGGAGTTCATTGACTGCCTGTCCACAGCAAAACTTTCTCATTTTCCATTCACTCATACAATATAGTACAATAAAGCTATGAATGAATTAAGAATAAAAAAAAAACATTTTCCTCTTTGTAAGGTCCCTTTTTCTCTTTGATGTGACCACCTCACCTCTCACCGAGCCCTTTAGACATGATGAAAGAGGAACTGCTTTTCATACCTGTGGTATGGTTGGTGACCATACTCATATATTTTGGGACTGCCTGAAAAGACAAACGTTTTGGAAAAAATGTCAAAGACGAAATGGAGAAAATCCTGCAAACAGGCATTCCCCTGGACCCATTGTTGTTCCTTTTGGAAATATCACCTGATTGTCACTACATGATTATTATGGCCAAAAGAATTTACAATAACGATGTTTTTAACGATGAGTATAGGGAGATGGAGAGATGGTCTGTAACCACAACTGTCAACAAAACCGTACAAATAGTGCAGTCACACTTAATGGAGAGTGAAAATGCAACCAGATGAACTGATAAACAAAATATCCACCATGCATAACAACATAATGTGTGTTATTAACATGATATCAGTATTTCATTCTTATCGTCAAACCGGTATATTCAGACACCCCTACTACCTACCGACTAGTGTCATTGTGAAATGGAATATAATGTTTTCATTAGTGTATCACCTGAAAATCACCTGAAAATCAGAATCACAGGTTTTTCATTACCTTAGAATTTATATCTACAGTTCTATTTGTCTCTTCCGTGGAGTATGCCATGTTTCTACAGTAGCCCAGAATGGACAAATCAAACAGTGGCTCTGGGTGCAGCATTTTGTGTGATTTTTGTAGCCAAATCCTGCACACTGGTCCTAATTGCTTGTTAAAGCTGGGGTATGCAGGTTTTTTTTTTTTGGCATGATTAGGCAAACGTCCCATTAAAACCTTGAAGTCATAATGTAATTCAAATGGTCTGGTACATCATGTCTAGAGGGGAACCCGAGGTCCCGTGCATGCACTCTTGGTTCAGCACAGAAACGTTCAATGTCACTTTAAAACAAAACTTAATTATTTTAATTTAAAAAAAATCAATTTTCGGTCACAGTTTGGATAGGTTTAGACACAAAACACTTTCATGGGTTTAGAATAAGATCATGGTTTATGGTTAAAATTACCTCTTGCACAACATTAGAAATGTCACAAGGATGCTTTGTTGAGGCAACGAGAATCAGCCAATCACAGCACAGTAAGGTGGGACCAGTACAGATCTCGTGAGAGTTTCTCAAAACTCCCTTCTAGACACAAAATCGTGCTCCTCCTCTTTGTTCTGTTTTACAGGCTGTAGAAAATCTAGCCTGTGACAGGAGACTCTGGCCAATCACAGATCGGAAAGATAGTATTTCATGACCTGGAAATTAGACTCAACAATCAAACATCTTAGAGCCACCAGTCCAATGTGTTCAACAGAGAATGAGACTGAGAATGAGACAATAAATTATCTCTAGAATTGCTTACTGCACCTTTAATGTGTGTCAATAACAATAAAGTTTTTTAAAAAATGAAGGAAGAATTGCTTTAAAATGCATCAGCTGAATACTTTCTGCCTCTTTGCCTGGATAAACCGATGTGTGGGACTTGCAGTGCTGTGAAGATAAACCTCTCATATACAGTATCTTTAATTAGGTCCCTGTGGGTCCCGGTGTTATCTGCCATGCTGATTAGAATGAACATTAACTTGCTTTAGCCCTGAGTCTGATAATATGCATCGGTGTGCAGTGACAAGACTGCAAAAATCCAACTGGACGTCTTTTTTGCAGACAACATATTCTACTGTTTTTGAGCGTATCATATTTCTTTGAGCTATTAGAAACATTACTTTCTAGCAGAGGGCTTTAAATCCTTCGTGCCTTCGTGGTGTGGCCTGGATGACACATTTGATATGGATATGGATCATCAGGATTAGTTAAACCGAAGCCTTCTCTTGGGAGGTCTGTGGCTCCAATGTGCATAATATTACTCTACTTAAAAACACTGTGAGTTTGCCAGCTCTCACTTTTGTGTTTAATCAGTAAATAAAACAGAAATGCCTTCACAATAAAGTAAAAAGACACATCCTGATGAATAGCAGAGCTTTGTTAAGACAATAAAAGCTTTGTCACAGAGCTCCGAAATAAATACAAAGCCTCATCTGAACAATACCCTTCACACTTCTTCCTTGATTCCCCTTCCATCCTTAAAGGCATCACAGAACATTTTCACACTAGTCGTCCCACCGCTGTGAAATAAATTGTGACAGTAACTCAATATGAAGTGAAATAGCTGAGAAAGCCTTGAGTTCACTTGCGCTGACAGTGCTGTTTAATTCCATCTTGTGCCAGCCTGACATTTCTGCTGCCACTAAATATTAAACATGTGTACCCGTTTCATTTGCATCTGGTAATGAGGTGGGAGACAGCGCCCAACTGGTCAAGCCTCTCTCTCGTGGTAGTGCGTCTCTGCTACCTCCAACACAGTCACATGGACAAGGGTAAACCAACAGAAATATTTAGAGTGGAAGGGAAGGGGGCTGAGACAGAATGGAATAGGAAAAAAAAGGGGGGGAGGGGGAGAAAGTGAAGGATAGAGCACCCTTGTGTGTGTGTGCGTGCTCTCCAGAATTCAGAAACCAGTCTGAAATGACCCCGGCTCTCATGCAGTGTCTGCTTTGGCTGACATTTCTCCCTGAATCTTTTAAGATGCATCCCTTGCTACAAAATGCATTAGTGGAGAGAGGAGAAACAGAGGCACAAGAGGAGAGGGTTAAATGTGATTGCTCTAAATGTCATCACATCTTCATAATGCAATATATATTCATGATCTGGCAGTCCAGGAGGGCAGACATCACAGTTGTGTTCTGTAATTCAAATGTTTTATCCCAATTTTGATTCACCGTACAATTCTGGGCAGACATTTTGAACCAGGGTGTGCATCCTTTTTTTTTTTTAGGCGGTAGACATTTGGATGGAGCGGTGGAGTCTGAGGTGAATGCTGTGTGATGTGGGGGTTATTGAAAAGGGACTGGCATGCTCATGGATTAGATACGGTGGGTTTAGCCATATAGCATCTGTTTAGCATCCAGCAACGGTGAAGGAAGTATTTCAATTCTTTACTTAAAGAGGCTATAATCAATATTTTTATATTAACAGTGAGTCAAATGAGTATTTAAATGTAACAAGGGTTCATGAACCCACAAAAATGATCACCATTATTAGTTCCCTACAGTATTACAGTGTGTTTTGTCTTTCCATCCAGGAACTTATGGGATTCGACTGTCCGCTGGCAACAACAGCTGACAGACATAGTTAGTGACATGCTAACTAGCATTTAGCAGCTAAAATTATTTACATAAAGCTAAAAGGAGTGTGATACTGGATTTATGCTGTCTTCCAGCGGGGTTGTGTTTAGCTACTGTGTCGAGGTGAACGTTCCCCTTTTGCGGCATCCTCGACCTCCAAAGCGTGTGGCATGGCTGCTAATGTTTTAAGAAATGGCGGAGTTCATTTTCAGTGGATATTAAGTTGATATATTGCAGTTGAATTTGTGTTGAGTTTTTCTTCGTAATTTCATAATATGTCTGAGGTTCATGTTGATATTCCCAATGGCTTCATTTTCTCATTTTGCCTTTAGAATTTGTGCAGTACGTTTCCTGCTCACTAGCTTGCTAGATTGTTGTTGTTGTAGCCTTGATGATCTCTAGATGCTGACAATTTTGGCGGCCATTGCCTAGCAGTAGTGTTTCAGTAGTAGACTTCACCACAGCAGGCATATCATGCACACGACTTCCCATGTCGTAACCAAAAGCTCATGAGCGCTATTAGAAGGGAGCATTACAGTTATCAGGTGACCAGAAACAAGACTCCACATCAATGCTAATGTTTCTCTGTAACTGTTGGAGAAAACTAACAAGTTGGCCTCATCAACTTAAGGTGATAATATATCTGGAGTGTCTATTTGTACATAGGTACTATTGGCACATGGGACCTATTCAGCTATTCACACATTAAAAATTCTAGCTGCATCAAAAAAATACACTTATGTATCACAAGACTTGAATTATCAAATGTAAAAGTACAAATTATGGCCCGTGTCGTTCTTATATAAAGACTGTTTTGATTTGGCTTTCATTTCTGCATTTACTTGTCAGTGTTTTAATCTAGTAGCTGGTTGAGGGGAAGCTTTTTGAAACTTTTTTCCGCAGGCCTACTGTGTATAGGTGACTGTATTGTATAACATGTTGGGTACTTCAGTCAATACAAATGCAGATTTTATAAGCTGATGGTATTTTTTCTGATGTAAATGTTGTCAGCTACATCTACCACAGGAAACTAAGCATATTAAAGAAAATATATTTTGGCCTAGTTGTACACGCTGACATATTTAGTCTTTTACTGATATTACATTACTATGGGGTTATGTTTATAGGCTAGCTTGTGGTATTTGGTTCTGCATTGTATTTGTTCTCTTCTGTGTTTATAATAGAAAAGTCAGGTCCTCTGATGTTCTTGAAATGAAAGCACAATATTTCCTTTCCTCTGTCAGACTCTCGTGACGGTGTACAGCCATCACCACTTTGAAAATAAATCAACACCAGCGCAAAGAAACTTTGCACATTCATTTCACTTCTGTGACTTCTCAGACGTGGCTTGAGCTCTTCTTTTTGTTGCAGCCCGCGTGGAAAGGAGATGTACTTCTGTCATCGCCCTGCTCGGCATACAAGTCTGCAACAGTTAAAGTTTAGAGACACCCTGCCTCTCTGTGAGGGCTTGTATTTCTTTCATAATATGTATCAGATATGTCAGAGGAAATCAAACCTTGATCAAAACCAAAGCTGACTGTCGAGGAGAAACAGGGAAACATCAAAGAGCTTACAGTAGAAAGGCAGGGGTGGTTGAAGTTGGTGTGTGTGTGGTGGTGGTGTTGAGGGGGGTGGGTGGGGGGGCTTCCCACTTCTTGTTAATTCTCTTCATAAGAGCTGTTAAGCACATTCAGCAGTCATGGAGAATTGTGTCCACTCGCGGGCCTCCGGTGGGACTGCGTGTCCTGAGGTTTACTGTTGCTAGCTTGTCATGTCCACGTCAACAGCACTTATCGCCTTCTGTCTGAGCGCCGAGACATTTCCCAGGCATTTAGCTGCCTGTTTGTCTTCTCTTGATTTCCCCTCCAAATCTGTCACATATAGTCTTCACCTGACACCTCACAGAGTGTTCCTCTCTCAAACACTGTCAAAACAGGGAGATCCAACGGGAAGAGATAGCAGCAGGGAACCGCAGATTGCCAAATGTTATACACTGATCAGGCACTGCAAATAATGACCTGTGTAGGCAAAATGGTCTGGGATCATTTACTTCATCAACACGCTGACTGCTATCCAAACAAGAAAAAATGAACAGTTTGTGTTCACAGTTTTGCTTTTGCAGCTCATTTGGACTCTGAATTATCAAGTGCTGCTTTATGCTGCTTCGCACATTGTACTGTACGTCAATAACAGTCCAGAGTTTTCACATCACTGAGACTTTCTCTGTCCTTTTCTTTTCTTGGAGTAAAAAGCACTGGCATGAAAACAATGCACTCCTCAGTGAAGGCCTGGCGTGGAATCAAACACTTCTCTTTGGTGCATTTTTCTCTCCTTGCCTTTCTTCTTCCCTGGCGAAAAACCCCTCTATTATTTCAATAAGCTCTTGGTTTTAATACATTATTGATCTTAAGGTTGAACTACGGGCCACTGCATTACCAGGATTCCAAAGCCCATCATGGCATGACACTCATGTACTTGTGAAAAATTATACCAATTATGAAATCAACCAACAACTACCTCAAAAAGCAATCAATTGTCACATTGGAAAGCATTTTGTCCCACAATGCTATTGGCTTTGTGGTTACACAGAAGGAGTGGGCGTTGGATGCTTAATGACTTCCAAATACTGATTTCTCTCTTTTTTTTCAAACACTTATTACTATTCACCCCGAGATGCTCTGAAGCAAGCCTTCCATTATGTTTGATGCTGTACTGCGTGCCAGTAAGACAAGAGCGTTTGCCATTATAGTCAAAGCAGTGGATAGAAGAAATGAAATGTAATTTTCTGATTGTTCACAGCGATTACGTTTTAAAGCACGAATAAACAGGTTCACACGTCTACGCAACGCCAGATTTTGTGTGAATAAAGTGGAAGCGATCCTCAGTCTGCTCTGCCTGTGTGTGTCTATGAGTGTATAACTTATTCTGTAGCTCTCAGCGGAGGAACGAGATGAAAACGACCATGTGACCGTGTACGTTTTTTTTAGAGTCACAGCCTCAAAACTTGCACGCTGCCTGTACACTGCTCCTGTTAGCTAGCTAGTTACAACTCATAGCTAATGTTAACAAAACAGTCTGTAACTAACTGGCTAATCTCGTAGATATGTTTTTATGAACTACACACAGTATGCAAAGATGCCAGCCTATTATTGCTCATCTGGTGCACACAGCAAAAACACTTTCCAGCTTCTGGGTTTTACCTCCTGGATATGCAGCCCACTGAAAATTCACAGTAGTGTTTCCCTGCCCACAAATTCCCTAGTTTGCCTTTTGAGGTGTCCTGTCAACAGTTTCACAGACATCTCTTTTATAATGGTGGCTTATGGGGGAAATACTTTTTGGGCCATAGGGGAATTTTTCATTGAAATACCATGAGTGGCCACTGGGAAAAATTGGTGGCAAGGCATCCCTATATAGTTCATTGTAATACATCTATGGCTAATTGACACCAGTCATTAGGTAGCTAGTTATCTAGCGTTTTATTGCTAACATTAGCAATAAAACTTAAGATGCAACTGTCGGTCGGCCACTGCATTACCAGGATTCCAAATCCCATCATGACATGACACTCATGTACTTGTGAAAAATTGTACCAATTATGAAATCAGCCAACAACTACCTCAAAAAGCAATCAATTGTCATATTTGCAAGCATTTTGTCCTACAATGCTATTGGCTTTGTGGTTACACAGAAGGAGTGGGCATTGGATTTTTTGTGAATTCCAAATACTGATTTCTCTCTTTTTTCTCAGAACCTGTTCCTCTTCACTCTGAGATGCTCTGCTGTAGAGCAGGGGTTCTCAAATAGTGGTCAGGGGACCCCCAGGGTCCAAAACTGAAAGACTCTTCATGTACTGTCATTAATGATGAGAAAATACTTAAATTTAAGAGGCTGGAACCTGCAACTTTTTGATATTTTTTGAGGGGACATGGGGAGACAACTCAATTCAACTATAGATTTAATATTAAGTAGGATTTCAACTTATTTAATAGGTACTCTATGACTCCAACTCGCTATTTGGAGTGCTGTACATGCTTCTTTTGTGTTGTTCTTTCACATAACTAAGTAGAAGTCTCAAGAAATTAGTCTACGTCAAGTTATTCCAAGGGACATACATGAGGGGTTTATTTTCTATCTTGTAAGAACCTCTGCTCTAAAGCGAGCCTTCGATAACGTTCGAGGCTTTACGTTGAGTGACTGTGTGCCAATAAGACGATAGTGTTTGCCATTGATTAGCCTTAATGAGCACCGAAGACTCAACACCAGCGTGCGCACTTAAAAGCCTGCATTAAGGCTATGAATTATGATAAGTATACTATACACCAGTGCATTAGGAAAGGATGTATTCATTCTAATTCTGCAAATGCCACAAAGCAAGCTGGGAAGAGAAAGCCATTTCTAGAGCCGCTAAAGTGGGTGGGGGCCAGAGGCTGAGTGCTTGCAGGGTCAAGTGCAAGCCGTGTCTTTGACAGTGGCTGCCTGCCTGTGTTTCCATATCACAACGTTCAATCATGCAGTGCCCTCATGCAGAAACCTTTAACTCAATGCTCATAAATGCAGGGAAGCAAAGCTTACTGTCCGCTCCGGCACAAGCAGCAAGCTCTGCGGGAGCATTTGTTGTGGTCAGTGGGTGTTTTTCATTGTTTTGTTTTTGTGCTTAATGCAAGACGATATCACTTTTTTCATCTGCTGACAAAAAGGTGCACGTTAAGAAAATTCAACCTATCCGCAGAGAACTAGATGGGGTATGAAAAACTACAATTAAGGTCACCTTTATTGTTTCCAATCTAAACCGTCGGTGTGACATCTAAATGACATTTTAATGAAAATTTTAGACAGGTTATTTTGAATAGTTTCCTAACAGATGCAGAAGGTTGAGCAGTGGTGAATTGCAAGTGTCTTTGGGGGGACGGGTGGCTTGACGGGCGTACGAAATCTGAGCCAAATAAATGAAGTGGAGATGGTAATACAGTGTGTTATAGCGGAGAGTGACAAGCCCGTTCCTCCCATGAAGCAGCTGAGCTGGCATTAAACAGACAAGACATCCCGTTCAGTCAGTTATCAGCCCAGGAATAATGAAGGAACAGGCCGGCAGACCAGGACGAGTCACCCTAGTCAGCCAAGTGGAGAATTTAATTTCGTGCAGGTTTCTCTGCAGCCAAGCATTTCCCCATCGGAGGTCCACTGGTGCTTGGGTGAGCATGGACAACTCAGTGCACCCGACTCCCGAGTCTCTCCGGCACTGACAGAGATGTGTGGTGATGGATTTTAGAGTGGCTGGGGGAAAGAGGGTGGACTTAAGTTTGGGTAGGGCTGTTAAAGAGGAGAGAGAGCGATGACAAGCTAACTTCAGAGAAAAGTAAAAAAGCGATCACTCGTGTTACTCATTTTCCAGAGTATGGGTGCATTATTAAATCAAAGACAGTGAAATGAGAAATGGGTCCTGTCTGACCCCGAGATATGTAGGAAGGAAATAATATTGTCTGTGCTTAATGTTGCCCCTGCTCCACCGACCGCCGCTCTGCCTAACATGGTCAACCGGCCGCTGGATTTAAATATTGTGACTGACATCTCATTGTTAGATTTTAGGCACGCATGCCTACATTTCTAAAATTTAAAATTTCAATGTAGCTTAAAATCTTACAGAAACATTTATTTCCTGCTGCCTTGGAAGGTTATACAAATAAGATTTTGAACATTTAAATAGAAGCAAACAACTATTTGCTATGTAAAGGTTTATAACCATCCTTTTCAGAGAATAATGTCACATGATGTCTGCATTGTTTGTTAATCCAAACTTCTCTGTTTTTTGTTTTTGTAGCTGGGCCGGTCACATGTGCAGGCTTAATTACTGTTTTTTTTTTTTTAAATCTGCCTCTGGTCAGACTGAATAAATTAAATTCACTTCCTATGTTAGCCAGTAGATGTTGCACGTTAATGAGCCACGCTAGCTATTTTAAAAATGGATTCTTCTGAATGGACCAAGTCGCAAGTGGATCGGAGTGGACACCATAAATCCAGTTTCATAGGTAGTTTGTTTTGTTTTGTTTTTATAAATTGCACACTGTATAACCTCATTTTATTGAATGCTTTAGGTAGCTAGCATTGGCAAGATAGCTGGCAAGCTAAAGAATACGATACATGAATTTACGTCACTTGGCGAGTTGAAGAAATAGCTTCTTACCAAGCTGAAAACATTACTAATGTTACTAAAATAACACACCAGCAAAATAATAGAGGAGATGTAGCCTCACGTACATGAGGCCGGACCAACTCAAGTCCCAAGTTCTAAACTTTGAGTTTCAAGTCTTAAACAAGTAACAGTGAGTTTCCAGTCTCACTGACCTACAATGTTTTTTAGCTGTTAAGTTAATGTCAGATAAGCATTAGCCTGTTGAGTATATTGATATTAACCGAGACTTACTGTTGTGCAACTTAAAATGTTGTGCAAAGTTAGAAGTTGTTTTCCAATTTAATTTTTGATGTTTTGCATCCTGTAATTCGTTATTTTGTTGACCACATAATTTTTGAATGCAAACGATATTATCTTTGGTATAATTTTTGCCAACTGGAGCTCAGTAATCTCAAATTAGTTGCTTTCTCTCCTGCAACCTGATTGGATGCTGTCAGATTGCTTTAAACAATTAAGTGTTGACTTGCTCAGAATGAATAGTGTTAATGTTAATGATAGTGGAAATTAATTCATTTATAGATTCACACGTGTTAAATAACTTTTTAATCTTTGGACTTTGAGGAAGGTGTCAAGTATTTTCAAGTCAAAAGGCTCCAGTCGAAAGGAAGTCGTGTCTCATTGGTGTTGTCCTACATCTAATGGCTCTGAATGTTGTCTGAGGCATCTTAAAGTTAAATTTGGGTGAATGCAGTGAATGGATCCCATGTTGGCTTTGTTTCTTTTTCTCTCTCAACATCATAAATCCTGCCCAAGGTCTTAATCATGCGCAGGCCTTTGTGGTCACATGATCCGGTGCAGATTCTAAAGCATATCAGACAAATGTTGAAAAAGCTGACAACTGATGCCCCCTGGCCTCTGCCCACCACCTTCAGATTTCCATGCCCTGCAGCCATAGCGCCGCGTGTCCCATATATGTGTATTCTTGCAGATGTGTAAGGTCTGCACATCGCAGTGGCCTTGCAGGCATGTTGAATAAACTGGCGGTCTCTGAGCACAGATGGCATTTTTTGCTTTCCTGTGTAGTGAAAATCAGAATCTCTGATTCATTTACATCAGTCGCATTTTGAGTTGAACAAAATACGTGTTCTGAAATATGTAGGCCAACCGGTGTACCAAAATATTAACAATTTATTATAGAAATGTGCCAAACATAGAAATTGTAAATATTTTTTTTTCTGTGCTGCAACCATGAAGTCAGTTGTGAAAGTATTGTGCTGCTGCTTTGGACAGATCATTGGAATGTGAAGCCCATTTATTCCCCTTCATAGGGGTTGGCTGGTGTGACCTCTTTGATGTAATGTTGCAAAAAGTATTTTAAACAGGCTCTCTCCTGGAGATGCCTGAATTAAATGCATGGTAATCCATTAGGGAAGCCATTTTCAGATGTCTTGTAAGATGCGAGCCAAATATGCAGCCAGGCTTTGGCACTTGGCAGTGAATAAGCAAAGCCAGTGGCATAGCACAAAGATCGAGGCCCCTGTAGATATAAAGCCTCAGTGGGCTAACTTTCCCCTTCTAATACATTCACTGTCTTGACTGGATTCTACGAGTAACACATGCATATGTGGTTAACAGGTTGATCAATGTGTTTTTTGAGGTCTTCACCTGAAGCATTAGACAAAGGTGGAAAGCCATCTTAGTCTGTCCTCTACTCTGACGCTGGATTACTGTATTTCATACTATATCTTATAATAAAACACAAATGATCAAACTTTAGAAACTTAAAAGCCACAACACCTATCTCAGATTTTATGGTTATGATTCGGTCTGCACGATTTTGTGAGGACTCGACTCGGATTTGACTAAATGATTTCATTGCTTGCTTTTTGCATAACTTTTGCTAAATGTTTGTAAGGCTAGGTTTTGTTGAAGGCATGATGACTTACATAATAAAACAAAAATCTACCCTGGCTCTGTCCAAACGTAACAAAATACACTGACCAGTACGTCTAAAGCTCCGTCACTAACACAGTAAATCCTCTTAGTTTCATGTGAAAAAAAACCCTGAAGTGTAAAAGTTGTGGTTTTATTTGCAGGTCTGTTTCTTGGCTTGTAGTGACTTCAATGTGCCAGACTATTTCTTCACCTTTGCTTTATATTTTACATTTGTACTACTGTATTTACTAAACCATGTTTTGCCATTTGTGATCTGCAGTTTGGTCATTTACTGTTAAGTAGTATGAGGTATCATGAAGAATGTAAAGTGGAAATGCAGTGATTGAATTTAACTGCAAAACAAACAGATAAAAGTTTTAATATTCAGGAGTGAAACTATCATAAGAACTATGTGGATGTTGAAGTGAGTCAGAGCAGTGTGTGTCTTTTGTTTTAATGAAGTGTTTCCTCTTACAGTTAGCGGCC
>JAJHUR010072769.1:32814-61115 GCA_027495735.1 Lutjanus campechanus
TTTTTTGCTTTCCTGTGTAGTGAAAATCAGAATCTCTGATTCATTTACATCAGTCGCATTTTGAGTTGAACAAAATACGTGTTCTGAAATATGTAGGCCAACCGGTGTACCAAAATATTAACAATTTATTATAGAAATGTGCCAAACATAGAAATTGTAAATATTTTTTTTTCTGTGCTGCAACCATGAAGTCAGTTGTGAAAGTATTGTGCTGCTGCTTTGGACAGATCATTGGAATGTGAAGCCCATTTATTCCCCTTCATAGGGGTTGGCTGGTGTGACCTCTTTGATGTAATGTTGCAAAAAGTATTTTAAACAGGCTCTCTCCTGGAGATGCCTGAATTAAATGCATGGTAATCCATTAGGGAAGCCATTTTCAGATGTCTTGTAAGATGCGAGCCAAATATGCAGCCAGGCTTTGGCACTTGGCAGTGAATAAGCAAAGCCAGTGGCATAGCACAAAGATCGAGGCCCCTGTAGATATAAAGCCTCAGTGGGCTAACTTTCCCCTTCTAATACATTCACTGTCTTGACTGGATTCTACGAGTAACACATGCATATGTGGTTAACAGGTTGATCAATGTGTTTTTTGAGGTCTTCACCTGAAGCATTAGACAAAGGTGGAAAGCCATCTTAGTCTGTCCTCTACTCTGACGCTGGATTACTATATTTCATACTATATTTTATAATAAAACACAAATGATAAAACTTTAGAAACTTAAAAGCCACAACACCTATCTCAGATTTTATGGTTATGATTCGGTCTGCACGATTTTGTGAGGACTCGACTCGGATTTGACTAAATGATTTCATTACTTGCTTTTTGCATAACTTATTGTAAGGCAAGTTTTTTTGTTGAAGGCATGATGACTTACATAATAAAACAAAAATCTACCCTGGCTCTGTCCAACGTAACAAAATGCACCTACCACTACGTCTAAAGCTCCGTCACTAACACAGTAAATCCTCTTAGTTTCATGTGAAAAAAAACCCTGAAGTGTAAAAGTTGTGGTTTTATTTGCAGGTCTGTTTCTTGGCTTGTAGCAGTGACTTCCTGGAGGACTTCAATGTACCAGACTATTTCTTCACCTTTGCTTTATATTTTACATTTGTACTACTGTATTTACTAAACCATGTTTTGCCATTTGTGATCTGCAGTTTGGCCATTTACTGTTAAGTAGTATGAGGTATCATGAAGAATGTAAAGTGGAAATGCAGTGATTGAATTTAACTGCAAAACAAACAGATAAAAGTTTTAATATTCAGGAGTGAAACCAACATAAGAACTATGTGGATGTTGAAGTGAGTCAGAGCAGTGTGTGTCTTTTGTTTTAATGAAGTGTTTCCTCTTACAGTTAGCGGCCAGGTGCAGAGACTCCTCACAGTAAATGAATCTCTCCTCACGGCGTCTTTAATAAATCAGAATTTGAGACAATTATTAGCTGTGACACTGCTGTAAATTACCCTTATACTGATAAAGACAAGCTCAATTTGATATGTGTTAAATTGTTCTTATGACAGCCTCTTTTCAAGCCAAGGACTGGACACAAATCTTTCCATTCACCCCGCTCCAATTTATTGTTCACAGTGGCTGTGAGAGTGTTTCTTTTTTTTTTTTTAAACAACGTGTGACTTGAGTGTCTTAAGTACAGAACACTTTTTTCACTTAGTTAGATATTTTGGGTATTGGCAGCTGCAAATTCCCAAGAACATAGCGAGCAATTTCTGCAGAAGGTATCAGTTTGAAGCCCACTTTCTAATTAAGGCATTTTTCCTTTCAAACCATGGGCCAAAACTGAGTTTTTTATTTTCTCTAACTTTTCAATAAACCTCATCAATTTCATCATTCAGATATAACATCCAAATCCTTATTTTAATTTTTCCAGTCTTACTTTTTAAGTAAAACTCATTTTTGTATCACTGCCCTTCTAATGAACAATTCATTTCCTGCTATTTCAAGATTGTTTATTTGCAGTATCTTTGAAATTATTGTATTAAATAAATCTATTTTTTATTTGATATCCCGTGTATTCATTACATCTTATTCATCTTTTTTTGATCACAACATATTGTTGTTTTCAAGGCAGATGCTATGAGCACTCAGATGTCAGTAACCAATGTTGCACCCAGGCTGGAACAGCTGGTCGAGACAAATCCTGATTTCCTTTTCCTGAACTTAACCAAGTAGTTTTGTAACCTAAACCTAAACCTAGGAGACACTGAACCCCTGCCTCCTCCTGCAGGAGAGAGGAGAAATGGGTACTCAGAGGCGTATGGAGGGCAACCAGGGCGAAGGTGTGATAATAATAAAATTTTATTATAGTATGCCTTTTTTAAAATCACACACGTTTGCACACATGGTTCATGTTTGACCCGAGTGTGTAGACCTTGAAATATTTTCTCTCTACTGAACTACATTCACCAAATGTATCACTGTGGGGAAGGAAGCTCATGGAGCTAAGAAGGATGCCATTAATGTTCACAAGCGCATGAGCCTCTCGTCCATGACTAGATGCACATTTCCTTTTGCACAGTGATACTCTCAGCAGGTGTAGTTCAGCTGATAAAAAAAAATAGTTCCTACATGAAGCTCACCATCAGGTCTGTGGATTATCTTGAGTGACCGGGTCGTGAGACGTTGCATTTGAGTTTTTGAGATGGATTTTTTTGGTGCTTTGAGCACCATACGCTGAGTGCCATGTAGTTCCCTCATGTTCAAGAGAGGGCAGACATCTCTACGGCTGATACCTCTGAAACTCTGCAGCTCACACCAAAATTATCTCGATAAATAGCACGACAGCTAAGAGAAAAACAAAATGCAAGTTTATAAACATAATCCTTGTCGATCATCACTTCTGACCCACTGTCAGGCTGAGGTGGTGGTTCAGTATATCTGCAGAGACCCCGCCTTTCTTTTCTTATTTTCTCATTATTTTGCTGTGCTCTGGAGGCTTCAGCAAACCAAAATCTGGTATTTGACGTCCTGGGAATGAGACTCAACAATCAGCTGCCTTTTAGGTGTCTTTACAAACAGCTCAGATAAATCCCACTGATTCTACCTTTAATATTTATGGCTACAAATCAAAATGAAGAGAAATTCAGCACTGAAACTTCCCATAGTACCTTTGCAATAGTCTCAAAGGCTTTTTCCTCCCGATGTTTGATCACATGGGCTTTCCATCTTTCTGATGTCAGGGAAAGTATCGTCTCAGACAACAGCGGAATCTTTCATAAATGATCCCATAATCTGGGATCGTGCTTGGCTTTAGAAAAGACTGTGGCTAACATTATCACCTCTTTCATACATTCAATATTTCATCACACTGTGTGGATAAGAGGACCGTTCTGGCAAATATTGATCCTATCAGAGAAAAATATCACAGGATTAAGGAAGTTACTCAGATTTGTTCTATTAGTGGTTATTAGACTTCTTTTTTTATACGTGTAAAAAGGATAAGGCAGACGTAATACTTGAAAGGGCCTTCTGTGCTGTGAATCTGTTCAGTGGTGTTGCTGCCAGGCTCCAGTCACAGCCAAGCATTTGTGGACAAACTGGGCTTATTAATGATTGTGTACAGTATGTGCATATATACTGTACATCTTTACATAAATGTATCAGCTTATTAGTCTAGTCTTTCTTTATGTTTCTTTTGCAGATGAAAGGCTGACTTCACACCAACAGTGACCACTCAGTTGGAAGCGAACCAAATGCCTTTGGCTGTAAAGACCTGCCCAGGGTTCAGGTTCTTAAAGCGGAAATAATTGCAGAGGTGCACGCTCCATTAAAAGCAACTATTTAATACAATAATCATTCAATTAAAAATCCCTTGTAGCAGCTGCCATAGTTGATTTGGATCAAAGGAACATGTTATTTGTGGTATGAGGCAAATTGTTTAACCAAGGGCCACAATCCGGTCTTTCTGCAGAGAGTAATGTATCACTGTACCTGCAGACTGCACCATTTAAAATGTGCTCATAATGAGGTTTTGCTTTAATTCTTGGGTTCTGTTAAAGCTTAGCTCATTTGGAGCACTTGTTTTGAAACCTGGAGCGTTTCACCTCCAGGTTCGCTTCATTTGGGCATGAGTACACAGCGTGTGCATTCCGATGTGGGGCAAAACCAGCAGGCCAAAATCGCCAAGAGAGATTGGTTTTGAGTTTCAGCCAGTCAAACTCTGGAGCTGTTTGTTTGCAGTCAGAATGCAACTGATCCAAAAAACTGTGTTCCCCATAGAGACGGAGCGTAAAGTGTCATACTCTGAAAACCACACCCACCACGGGGGAAAACAATCAGTGACACAACAGGCAAACAAAGGACTGAAACACTAAAAAAAAATTCATGCAGCTAGCTGAAAAAATTAGATTTAAACATGTCAAGGGATACTACAATCTTTACAACTATTTGATCAAAATCAGACCTTTCATAGCTTAGTTAGCTTAAACCTCTAAAGTTTGTCTGGACATATTAACAACTGTAACTTCAGCATAATGTAAATGAATGTCTGGATCCACAGTTTTCCTGGTCTTCTTGCTGATGCCTCACATCTGTATCTGCTTTTGTCTTCTTAAAGGCTCAGTTGCTCAGTTCAGCAACTTATAAAATCTTAGTTCTGGGTCCTTTACCTTGTTGGTGGTGCATCCCACCACACAGCAACATTTAGAAATCTTTCTTTTGTTTGTTAGCAGACGGAAAGTGACGAGATGCACTTTAATGCAATACCAAGTCAAGAGGAAGTGATTGTTTCTGCCACCAAGCACTCTGTAGATATAAATTGGTCAGAAAACATCCTTATGCATCTTATATTCCTTTTTTTTCCCATATTCTGCCAATAGATGAAGTCTTACACACTGGAACTTTGAATTAGTTTCTGAAATGGAAAACAAAGAAAAGAAAACACAGGTCTGAAAACGCCCTTAGTTATGATAACTTTTTTTTTTTGCCACATGAACTATAGCACACCAGAACTCTCACTGCTGATTTGAAGTGAGTTTCATCACTGTGCTGCTGGTCTGATGCCAAAACTGAATCTGCATGTGGG
The DNA here is from genome assembly GCA_027495735.1 of Lutjanus campechanus. Taxonomy (NCBI): domain Eukaryota; kingdom Metazoa; phylum Chordata; class Actinopteri; order Lutjaniformes; family Lutjanidae; genus Lutjanus; species Lutjanus campechanus. The sequence goes on from JAJHUR010072769.1 coordinate 37,854, forward strand.
AGAAACAGGCTGTAGAATGGAGATACAGTTGTAAAATATCTTGAAGGCAGAGCTGTTCTAGAGGTAGAAAGTCTCTCAACTGTTGAGATAACAACTTTTTGTTTTCATTATTATGCCTGTCTACTGCACGTCTGTTTTTTGTCTGTCACGGTTTGCTTTGCAGTTTATGTTGACAAAGAATCCTTAAAATAGATTTCATTGTGAAAAAAGACAGCTGAGGCCGACAAAAGACAGCTGTTTGTTTTGGTAAAAAGGTAACTTTTTAAACTTTGCAGTTTTGTGCCCAACAGCTGCAGCTGGTTACACGTTTATTATGTTTGGTGTTGTCTCTTTCTTAACTAAAATAATGACTTTTTTTTAGCACATTCTTGCCTCTGACTACAAACCGGCTCTGAAAATGAACTGACAATAAAAGCAGAAGATTTACTAACTTCAACTTTTCATTTTATCTGCAGGCAGTGCTTCTTGCCAAACGGCGCCCACAATGTCTGACCTGTGCAACGTTACATTATTGTGGAAACATTTCAGTCTGGCAGCAAAGGTTTTATGGAAGATGGAAAAATTAGTAATGGAGCGATATGCTCCCCACTCTTAATCTACAAACTGTGCTATTAATTGAAATTAAATGTCATTTGTTTGGATGCATTTAGTCAAGGCTCGTTGTTTATTCAACATTTTTTGTTTTCGGTATGTATACTAAAAGAACACTTGACCTCCTCTCTTAACTATCATTCACTAAAAAAAAATAAAAAATCAATCATCCCACTCTCATTCTTAACTCGTCAAATATGGCAGCTTGATCAGAGCCCCACTGATGCTGTAGAGACCCCTTGAGCGTCACTTCTGGAGGCGTCGCTCCAGTGTCATGTTTTGATGTGCTGTCAAAGTCAGACAGTATAGTTTAAAGAATGAGAAAGTCTGTGTAAGAGGTGGGGACGGATGGGTCAGAGACATATAACTATGTGAACTTGCATAACTAATGTACTTAAACATGATATTTTCCTAAATTTAACCAAGTGGTTTCTGTGCCTTTATTTTGAAGGTCTACATGGATGGTGCATGTCATCTCTGCCAGGTACAAGGCTGAAGTTTGTGTACGTGGGTGCATGATCAACAGCTTGTCTGCAGCTAATCTCGAAAACTACTGGGCCGATCAGCCTAATTTTTTTTTGTGCACATTCACGACTGTATGCTGAAGGACCTCTGTGGTTTATGACAGCTGTGACCACAAGCATCATAGTTTTGGATCATCTCTTTCTCATGAAGGCGAAACTGCCTCGAGGGAATTTTTCTCAAGCTTGGCACAAATATTCACTTAGACTCAACGATAAACTGCTTAGATTTTATAAGTCAAAGATCACTGCAACCTCACAAAACAGATTTTTGGCCATAATGCAAGAATGTATAGACTAAATGTGAGAACATGTCAAAAAATGTCATCTAGCTGGTTAGGTGTGGTTGTACTTAACTGTATTCAATATTTACATCCACAAAATATTTAGTAAGTGAAAAATAGATTTTTAACTTGTGTCTAAAAATGATAGTTAAAAGTATTCTGCACATGCTAGTATAGTACGCAGGGTAACATGAGCAGTGGTTTTAGATTCTGCTGAATGCTGCTGCAGTTTATCAGCAGACAAACATTTTGTGAGGATCCACTAACTGCCTCTGATCTCCAGTCTCCAATTTAATACTTAGATGTGTCCAGTTGCCTCCAGACAGCTGGATTTCTTCCAAACAGTGTGTCCATATGAATTACAGAGAGATGGACAAACAAATAACAAAACAATGTAGTTGTTGCTGTTAGTGAAACATATTTATTTCATGATGTATGTTGGGGTATTATCCGAACATGATGCAGTGTTTTATACGGGTTTACAGGGTAAATTGGACATGAATTATTTTGAACGGGGAGATAAATACAAACCAGAACTTACAGAAACAAAAGAAGGTTGCAGCCGTTTTACAGTTACCAACCAAATGGCCTTTGAAATAGAAGACGTCAGACATTATGCTGCTGGTTTGCATGCGAGCCCATTCTTCATTACAGAGAGACGGCTTTGTGTTTTTATCTTGTTGGGTGCCTTTTGAGCAAAGGAGCACATTACGTCGAGTCTTTGTTTTATTGTGTTCAGCAAATTAATAAATGGGAAGCACAGTGGGAAAAATAGATATGAAAATGTGTACTTTGCATTATTGAAAAGCCCATCCACTAAAGGTTACCAGCAGCTATTGTAGTACAATCTGTGAAATGTAATTAGAGTGTGTGTGAGAGAGAGCAGCACAGATAAAGCTGCCTCTGCCATTATGGACTCCCTCATAACATTTTGCTTCCCCCTGAAACTTATTCTCTCTGAACTAATTTTGCATGACATATTGCATTTCTGCTTCAGCTATCATGAGGCTACCTGTGAATTAAACTGGGTTTGCAATACAGCAAATTTCCAGATTACATTTTGGACATGCAGATATCTCATATTTGCTGTGATTTATTAATTCAAGTCAGACAAAACTCACAGCATTACTTACAAGTGTTATTGCTGGTGCCCCGTGCATGTTGATATGTACAGTAAGATATGAGATAGAGAGATGGAGAAGTGGGAAGAGTGTTGGGATGATGGATACGGAGATAGTCTCATAAGGGAATTCAGAAACAATGGAAATACCGTTTGATCAGGCAAACATGCAGGCAAACATAACAAGTCTACAGTATGTTCTGTAGAAGCTAAAGCTGTGTTATGAGCACAGTACAAAAACTTTATTTGGAATAAAATCAGCGAGTGTTAGAATGTGCATCCATACGATCAGATCACTTGTTTTGGGATCAAAGTGTAGGGAAATCTTAAATGGAAAAATTTAAATGTTTATGGATTTCATGTAGCTTATTTTCTTTGAAATGTAATAGGTTACATTGTCAAAATGTATCAAGTAATGTAACTATTTTATATATATGACTTGTATAACTTGATCTCACATTAGCTACCTGTATCACTACTCAGGGAAAACTAACGCTAAGATTTTTTATCAAAAGGTTCATAAATCGAGGAGCGGCTGTGTAAAAGGCTGCTAGCTGGATAGAAATGAATTTGTCATGAATCATAGCTGTAACATGTAAACCTAGATAGGACGTCATCTCTGATTTTTTTCCGGTGGCCACTTGTGGTATTGCAGTGAAAAATTCCCCTGCATCCTTAAAAAGCATTTTCGCTTGTTGGAGACACACGTCTGTAAAACTGGTGACAGGACGCCTCAAACCAAAAACATATTTATATGATGAATTTTTGATCTTTATACGCCAGGTGAGCTGATTGGGCACCATGTTTATGTGCTGTATCAAGTTCATTATAATACATATATGTCATGAAGGAAGATTAAACATAAATATGTAGCCTAGTGGACAGGTGCTGAGCAAAATGTAGAGATAAACTGCATTTTGAACACAAATATGGGGCAGGAAGTACTTTATTTATTTATGTGATTTTTCTGATCCTCATTCTCCAGAACTGTGCCAAAAGAAGGCATTACTGCAACAGAATGAATTTATATTCTACATATAAGCTTTTTACTTTCCCCTTTGCAATCATCGACGTTTTGATTAGTAATCTATTAAATATTTTTTCCCTATAGGCCCTAAATGTAACAATTACACTACATAAAAACTGGTTACTCCCCAACGCTGGTAATAGCTGAGTAGTTCAATTAAAATGCAATAATAAAATTCAAATAAAAAATAATGGTGTTCCTTCACATGATGAAGAACTGCAGACTGAACACATGGATCATGTTACAGTATAATGTACATATCCTTTTTAATTAGTTTTACTCTGTGCATGATATATACTAGTTTTACTCTTCTGACAGTTGCGTTTTGTCAGAAGTGTGATTTTTGGGGATTTTGTTCCTTGGTAACCTTTTTGCTAATTTAGGAAGTGCTACATTTTTGTGCTGCTTGCAGGTTATGTGGAGGTGTTGGTTGGTGAACAAAGTACGGGATTCTGATGTGGTGAGGAACAAGAGCGCTCTGGTTAAGGTCAGGGAAAGATCACAATTTCAGTTAGACGTTAGTAGAGTAAACACATAATGTCTTGTGCTTCAAGTCATATTTAACTTTTTCAATATTAAACAAAAATCACTATTTATCCCTGACCTTAACCATGCTTTGTGCATAACCACAAATAAGATGTATCATGCATGAATTAAAAGTGAATATTTTATTACAAGAGTGGATATTGTATTGTGAAATGAATTAAATATGTTGTCAGTAAAAAAATAAGTCCAGTGTTAATATTTTGCACCTTGGCGACATATTAATTAACAACATTTAATTAAAATGTCTTTGTTGTTTCAAATTAATCGTAATATTTACAAAATTTCTAGGAGACAGAGTTGTCAATGTTGTTTCCTTTAAAATATTTAATAATTTTGTCACTGTTGACCAACACAGCTGCAGTTAAGACACATATGACTGGTTTCATCTTAATTTAAAAGCCCAGATATCAAAGTGCTGATTTGCAAACCCTTTATTTAGCTAACAAGTGCTGCAAACTGGGATTCAACCAAATAATTCTCAAGTAAGTGGCATTTTGAGGTTTTGTCATTAAATTATATGTCATTATTTGTATATTTATATTGTTGGGAGGCTATATTTGTGGACACAGAGACACATCTTTATGGTTTGCTGTTTATTTTGAGGTAAAAAGCCCAAATCATTGTTTTTAATTCCACATTTCCTTAAAAACGATGAATTTACGAATTCAGAAATCAGCGTCTCCAGTTCATAGCTTTGTAAGAGTCATTCACACATATCTGTTAAACAATCAAAAATAAGAAAACAATATGTGATCACATTTCCATGTAGCTTCTGGGAGGTCATGAGAAATTTCCACCACATAATGACCCAATGAATTTCTTTTCCATGCCTCCTGCTCTCAGATAAGCCAGCTCTTCTTTTAATGGCGCCTCTCCATGAAAAGAGTGATAATAGAAGCCAACCAGGCCAAAAGTTGAGCAAAAAAGGGAGAAATGATTAAGGAACCTTATTAAAAGCAACCTTGTAGATTCAGACGCGTGATGGAGAGCACATTATGAGGCCTGATCCTTTTCAAATGACACCACGGTTTCCCGAACACGCCGAAAAACCTGATTAGGGTGACAAGCACTGAGTGATACTGCAAACCTGTTAATAACATGAAAATTAGAAGGGGCTCATGCAAAAAAAGGAGATTAATTTAGCTGGAGTCCATCTTGCGCAAATTGCGAAGTTGTGAATATGTTTTCAGATAATGAGCCTTCCTGCTTGTCAGCTCACTTGTCATTTTCTGTAATTAATGTTAAGGAAGACTCCTTCCTGATGGTTCATATTACTCATGTACCAGGAAAATTTCTCCCCAGAAATAATTTACATTTATTATCATCAGTCTGTTTGTGTGGTTTATTTCACAGTGGAGTAATTTATTGCAGCACCATTTCGCTCGCCTTGATTAGTCACTCGTCAGACTGAGATGTAATTTTTTTTCTTCATGTGTCTGCTCTGTGGAAATTGAAAGTGTTTTTTGGCTCAGCGTGGTACCTTCACAGCTCTACCTTTTACTTCTCTTTCTTTTATTTTTGTGAGTGTGTTTACCTCTTCAGGCTGCTCTTGCTTTTTTAGCACATATAAAGATTTTGCTCTTTATTATGCTGTAAATCTGAAATATACATGATGAAAAGATGTAAATGTTTATTAAACCCTCACAACTGCAGTGACTCGCTGGATGGATTTTGTTAGAATTATTTGTTTAAAGGCATTATATGTAACATTTTCCTACAAAAAACAATTTATAGATTCATATAAACATAATCCATTTCAATCATCACTTAGGACCCGCTGGCGGTGGGCTCAGGATCAACCCAAAATGTCAGCATTTGACGTGCTGGCCTCTTTCTGACTAGAGCTGCACAATTAATCGAATTATTATTGAAATCGCAGTTTGGCCAAGTGCAACATCCAAAGCGCAGAGGCTACAATTTCTTGATGAAGGAACAACACAAGACCAAACAGCCTCATAATGAAATATTGTGGTGCTGCAGAGAAACTGACCTACAAATCTCCAGATGTTTGTTTGGTATGGACCGATTGTGAATCGATTTGAATTAGGGTTAATTTATATCACATGGAGGGTATCATGGAATATTTTCTTTAAATTTCCCCCTCTGAAGGATTAAAGCACTGGTAACAAATACGTGGCAGTTATCACTGTTCTCTTGACTGTATGACGAGGGACACTGAGACACACTTTTCTCAAATATAATAATTATTACCACCACTGTCACCTGATATGATTGGCAGATTATCATTTTCTGCTTGTTGTCTGACTTTTTAAAGCTAAAGCACGTCCATGTAATGCCAGTTGCATCCTCTTCCTCTTCGTTGTGTGCACTGAATTGTTGCAAACAAGCTAAAACAACAGCTGTTTTTATGTAGTCTACATAGCTTAGTTTCCCATATATCTTCATGTTTGGCAAAGCTCTGATGTTATTGGTTCTTTTGTCTGTGCTTTTAATGTTTTATATATATATGTAACATATTATCATGTTGCTTTTAGGTTTGGCAAAGTGACCAGTTGTACCACGGTAGCAGGGTATAGTCAAAATTCATACCAATTCATATACCGTGTACTTTTTGTACCATTTATATCTTCCTACACCTAATTTTAATTGTTTTTTTGTTAACCATATTGCGCAACACTATTTAAGACCATACTAAGTATACTTGGCTGAGAATATAGTGAACCACCACCAGAACCTAATTAAGTACTATGAATTTCTACAGAAGTTATATCTGATTACATGTGCAAATTAAATTCTAATTTATCATTCAGCACTGGATGCATATAGAACATTGGCCATAATGAGATTACACATTTGATTTTCTGCTCTTTATTATGCTGTAAATCTGAAATACACAAGATAAAAACACGCCAGATGTAAATGTTTATTAACTCTCAGTGATTTTGAATGAAATTCTTTTTTGAGAATGAGATTTTTTTTTTAAAGAAGCACTATAGTGCTGCAGAGATTTTGTTCTCCACATGTAAGAAAACATGTTAGTTTGGTTACAGACCACAACAAATGTCACATAATCAGGATTCTATAGTTTCTGTCAGTGAAAAGAAACATTGTGAATCAAAAATGATCATCCCCACTCGTCGAGAATCACATCATAATCAAAATATCTGTCAAAAATAATCACAATATGTTTTTGTTTATCATATTGCGCAGCCCTATTTCAGACTATACTTGGCAGAGAATGTCGTATAGTAAAGTACACATGATGATGCCTCATCAGAACTTCTGCAGAAGTTATATCTGATTACATTTGCAAATTATATTTTAATTTATCATACAGCACTGAATGTATATAGAGCACCGGGGATAATGAAATTATATGTTTGATTTCTCCACACAGTGAAGTTTATTCCCTGGAGTCGACCAGATAGCAACCAAACAGATTTACCCCACTGTGGTGTGACCATAACTCAAAGAAATATTCATTTAAGACAGATATTTAAATCAGCCTTTCTTAGCTACTAAGCTTTGCTTTTCTTTGTGCCAGTAAATTTATAAGCCCACTTCTTAAATGTATTATTCATCCGAGCATGTAAATAATGCATGCCTGCTTCCACACTAAATTAACCCTTTACCTTACCGGGGATACAGGAGTCATTGTTTTGAAAGGCAATTATGTCATTTAATTAATGTTGTAATTAATACTGTAATTAGCTTAAACACCCTGCAACCGGGTGCCACTACTAAGCTGTCTTAATTAAATAGATTGAACGGTTTCATATCTTTTTGCACTGTCACGTTGCAGGGTGCAGAGAAATGTGCCATCTTGTGTGCACGTTTTAGAAACAACTTTTTAAAGGTGGAATCAGTAGGATTTGTCTGAGCCGTTTATTAACACGCCAGGAAGAGAGCTAATTATTTAGTCTTATTCCCTGGACGTCAAATACCAGTGGTTTGGGTTCTTAAAGCGTCCCGAGCGCAGCAAAATAATGAGAAAATAAGGAAATACAGGCAAGAGGGCAGGGTCTCTGCAGATACAGCCCCCACCACACACCACATAAGTGATGATTCAGAGAGATTAGGGCTGCAAATAACAGTTATTTTCATTGTTGATCAATCTGTTTATTATTTTACTAATCAATCGATCAGCTGTTTGGTCTATAAAATGTCAGAAAATGGTGAAAAATGTCAATCAGTCCTCAACCCAAAGATATCAGTTTACTGTCCTAAAGGAGTAAAGAAACCAGAAAATATTTAGATTTAAGACACTTTTTTTATCTTAAAAAATTACTTAAACTGATTAATCGATTATCAAACTTGTTGACAATAAATGTAACGGGACAGTTTAAGGGCTATTTGTCCATGTAGATGTTTTTGGTGCGAGTTGCAGAGTTTTCGAGTTATCAGCCATAGAGACGTCTGCCTTCTCCCCAAGATAATGGGGGTAAATGGCACTCATGGCACTTCCTACATGAAACTACTCACAACAAGCTCTGTGGATTATCTTGAGTAACTGGTCATGATTTCTAGAAGGAGACACTGTTTTTTTGGTGCTTTAAGCACCAAAAGCTGAGTGTATCTAGTCTCATTATATTGAACAGAAGGCAGACATCTCTACTGACTATATCTCCAAAACTCAGCCTCTCACGCCAAAGAGCACTACAGGTCAGGGGAAAAAATATGTATTCTTGATTTTGGGGTGAATTGTCCTTTAATGACTGATTTATAATCTTCTAATTGATTAATCGTTGCAGCTCTTAGCAGGAGTCTATACATTGTTTTTTTGGAAAATATTGCATATTAAGCCTTTAAAGACAAACAAGGCGAGAGAGCTCAATCGCAGATAATGTGTGTAATAAAAGGAGAGGAAAGGTTATAAGCTCTCTGCCTTTAAAGCTTCTCCTCACAAAGAAAATTCCTGCTTTTGGCCCAATAATTTCTAAACTATCGTTGTAAATCCTCTCTGTGTCTGTGGAACCTGCTTGGTCACAATTTGACACTCTATCACAGTGGGAGTCATTGTCTGCTAAAATTATGAAACAAAATAAATCCAATTCCCAATTCAGCTCTCAAACTAAAGGTAAGGGAGCCGTGCAAGAAGCAGCCTGTGTTTTATTGCTGCACTACAGCGGCGAGAGCAGGCAGACAGCTAATCCGCTAGTAGAGAGTTTTTATCCTTGCCCAACCTGACAGTGATAGAAAGTGTTTTCCCCAAACTAGAAAAATAGTTGAGAGAGGATGAAATAGCAAAGAGGTCAGTGAATACTGAAGGATTTCCACTCCGCTCGACTCCACTGGCTGCAGGTCCGGCTTTGTATTCATGGGCTGTGAGCATCCGTACAGCTCATCTATTGTGCATGTGTATGTCAGGATCATTTTTGAAGCCAGACGCCTCGGCACTACCAGGAAGCAATAAGGAGGAACTCCCTGCTTGTAAAATTAATTCCCCTTAGTGTGTCAGAGTGTGGCTGAAGATCCTGGGAGTTGGAGGGGGTTGTGGGGGGGTGGAGGTGGAAGGGGTGAGGGGGGGATATAAGCTGCTTTAACGCACAGGACTTCTGTTTCTGTGGGGGGTTGTGTTTGCATTATACACTGAAGAAAAACATCTGAGTAGATGTAAATGTTGCATAATTAAATGTGATATTAACAATTAAATATTAAGTTTGTATCTGTACATGAATATATCTCTTTTGAAGGTAATCTGCATTCAAAACAGGACTAGTGCATTTTTGTACACTGGCCAATAAAGACCTTAAAATTAAATATCCTTATTGCCAGAAATGCCGATATTTCTGCAGATATGACAGCTCAGTACGATGACGTTTAATGATATGCATGTGACAGGAATATGTCTGTGGTGTGGAGGGTTTTGAGGTGTCTGAAACAGATAGGAAAATTGCTATTTGCAGTGATTGAAGAACATTTAATATTTTGAGAAGCATTGTATTTTATGTCTGCGTCTGCCAGAGGGCCATCGCGATAAGAGCAGGAATAATATAAGCAAAAATCCAATATCGTGCATCTCTAACTATGAAGTGGGAGGAGCTGCAGGTCCCTTTTTCCCCACGTTGTTTTTCCCAATCAGAATTTTAAAATACTCCACCAAAGTCTCTCAGATAATCGAACATGTCTGTATGAAGTTAACCTGAAGCTATGAACTAGCCAAACCACAGAATTTGATGTTTGGTGACTTGGGGCAATGCATGATGGGATTTGTAGTTAACTTAGTGTCTAATCTTTTTATGTCCTCAGCCTTGTACCGCTGGCTTTTCTTAGAGGAACTTGACTTATTTCAACAATATTGCTATTTTTTTCAACTGATGATGTAACTCAGAGAGTGTCCAGGCCATCTGCGTCTTTAACCTTTTGCAGCTCTCTTGCATTTCAAGTACCACACAGCAACAAAGTAGATCCTGCAAGCAAGTGTTATGAAAAGAGTAGATATTATTTAAAAATAGAATTTGAAATTCTTGCAACTCCACGGATCAAACACTTAAAAACAACTAGAGAAATGAAGTTTACAAATTTACATTTTTACTGACTTGAAAGAAGACTGGTGACGCTTGATTTGATCAAGTTGTGCATTTTTATCAGCGTGTTTTCTCTCATGATGTAAATATTGTAAAGAAATGTGGAAAGAATGAATAATTGTGAAGACTGTAAGTGAATTTACTCTCCGCATCACACGTGCATCAGTGGATTACTCCGGCTTTCTGTTTGGTTGCAAGTGATTTTATCAATGTCATTAGACCATTCATTGAACTAAGTGAGGAATCCATCAAAAGCTGACAGGAGGCTGTAGACTAATGGCTGTTAGGCTGTAATATTCTTTAATATGATTTTTATTTGGCTTAATTTCATCTTCTTTTACACATGGTCCCAAATCGGTGGAGAGCTGGAAAGCACCTGAGCGTCTTTCTTACAGAGAAGCTTTCGTCTCCATGTGGATCCATTCTGGCAAAACCTCTCCAGCTCTCAGTAAACTGGAGTGAGGAGCACATTGTGTGACAATTGCGTTTCACTGCGGGGACACATGAAACAAATTAGAAGGAGTATATATTATGTCTATGGTGGCAAGCGGGACAGCAATTTGTGCACATGTGGAGCCCGAGCCTGCACCCTGTTTTTATCTCTTCATACTCGTCTGCATTTGGAGCCACCTTCATCATACACTCCAACACTCTAAATTAAAAATAGCTCAGCGGGTTTCAATTTTGTGCTGACACAAACCTAATTTTACACCTCCTTTCAGTAGTTTCCCCTGTTCTTACACTTCATATCCTCTGAAACAATCAAGCGCGGCCCTGAAATTGCCTGAAACATAACAAAACAAATGAAATGGAAATTAATTTTTTGCAACAGGATTATCTACCCGTGTGACTATTATCTTTCCCTGCTGTTTATCTGGAGCAAAAGGAGGAGATAATTTTACAATTAATGGCAGCGGATTCAGAACCCTACTGTAATCATTAGATGACACATCTTGAAGAAATAGCCCTTCATATTGCCTTACCCTGGGCTTCAATAATCTTGACCCTGGGTATTAATGGATGAGTTAATGGCCTGCAGAAATCCTTTAATTTATGCCAGGGTGAATTAAGAATAAGTAATGGATTCTGCTTTTCAAAATGTCCAGACAAGGCATTTCCGTTCAGCCTATCTGAGAAATCAAATTATCATATTATCTCTTTGAATGGGTCTTCTGAACCCATATTTCACAATATCTGATGGAAATAGTTTTGACATTCATTACATGACTCTTGCTTTATTGTGGCTTGCTAGTACATGCTATGACAAAGGGGGGATAATGATTTTCCGTGCCAGCGGTGAAGAGAATGGATGTGAAAGAAAAAATGGATCAGAAATGACAAATCAACTTTCAGTGTCCTAATGTAAATACAAATGTAATTATGGAAGTGTAAATTGGTTTGACTCCGTGGAGAGAGGCCGCTACCCTTTGCCCCTTTTCTTCACCAGAAATCCGCAGAATATGTGAGATTTACGTTAAAAAAAAAATCTTAATAATAGACATCAAGTATTACAATCAAGTGTTTTGTTTCCTTCTGTTTGTGCTGGAAGATGCACAGAGAGTTAAATAAACACAATGGATGGTTTCATCAAACATTTTGCCCGATACATTATGATTAGCTTTTATCATTCTTAATATTTTCCTTCAGCATTTGGACACTTTCACTGTGATTTGGCTTAGTTTTTAGTGTTTCTTTGAGGGTCTAGTAGCAGAACTACAAAAAGACAAGACGCTACAAGAAAAAAAGTGTCTATAACAGGTCCTCTTTCAGACTAGTGGAAAGAAACCACCCAAAATATGCATTTAGGTGTTTATTTTACTACACCTTGTCTGTCTGTGCTTTTAGATTTCTCCTAAATTCAGCAAAAGTTAGCATTAGCTAATACCTCATTTGAATATAACCATAAAATTTACATTCACGGTCACTTCACAGTTATATTCCTGTTTATATTCTGAAGGTTTTTACTGAGGGAGGTGTCCATATGTCAATCATAGCCTGATTTATAGAACATTTCATACTTAGAAACATGGTGAAAGTGGACAGTATCTCTGATTTATGGAGCAGGGATGATTAATCTTTAATCAATCAATCGCCATGAAGTATCTTATTATTAATGATTAATTGATTGACAGCATTTCCAAATATCGGTTCAGGAAAATGTCCAAACTTTGCAGCCCTATTACGAGTTGATAAAAAGACGTGTCCACAATTCCCTCTTAATCTAATGTTCAGATTTTTGTTATGGAAATGTGTGCAAATGATTTGTTTAGATAATGGATCATTTGCATATTTAAACGTAACATTTCAGAAAACTTGTCATACAACAAATGAATGTCTTAATGAAAGTAATCAGCTGTTGAAGTTTCATGGTGAAACTTTTAGCGTCTTCAGCTGTCGTGTCTCTTCATGTGGTCCTGAGGATCCTCTGCCCTGCATGTTTTTAGATGTTTCCCTGCTCCAACACACCTGATTCAAATGATCAGCTCGTCATCAAGCCACCACAGAGGCCTGATAACAACTTGTTCATCTGATTCAGGTGTGTTGGAGCAGAGAAACATGTAAAACATGCAGGGCAGAGGATCCTGAGGACCAGGGTTTGGAAACATACATTGAATACAAACTCTTTTCTTTGGACTTAAATAATTTTTTTGTGTAAATTAAATACTAAAATGGTCTAAAGGAGCATTGTGAAAGTGTCACTTTTGGCTCTGGGTCGTTGTGACAGCTTTTCTCACTATTTTAAAAGATTTTACAACCGAAACAATCAATCAATTGGAGAAAATAATCAGATAATGAGTCCTTTATGAAAATCATTAGTTGCTGTTGGTTATAAAAAGTTCCACTTCAACCAACAACAGTAAAATCCTGCTTTTACATTAATGCAAGAGTAATAATCTTTTAATATCATATGTAACAGTATAACAGTCACAGAGGACATTTTCCTGATTATACTACATACTTTTACATTAGTTACATTGTCAACACAGGACTTTTACTTGTAATAGAGTATTTTACGGTGTGATAGTAGAACTTTTACTCAAGTCACAGAAATAAATACTTCCTCCACCACTGGGTTTTGAAGACAATATTCACTGTTTTCATTCCACTGTTCATAAAACAATGGATTCGAGTGCAGTAATGTTTGATCAAATTAATTAAGATATAAAGTTTGTCATAAAATACAAATATTGAACTGAATCCAACACTGGAATTTATCCAAATTAAACTAAAAAATAACTACTGTATAAACATAAAACGATATTTATGTAATTTACAATTACATACAATGCCATCAGTATGCACATGTGCATTTTAAATGGCTGCTGTTGCAAATAAACAAATGATTCGATACACTGCTGTACACTGTGAACGCAAAAAAATCTCACTTTTACTTATGCAGTTATTTTGTTTATTTCAAGGGTGAAACGTGTCACTGACACAGTATCAACAAAAACAAAACAGCACACGCTTTGCAGAGGTACAGAAGGATTTATTGCAGTGCTGTTATCTCAGAGTGCATTAGTTTGTACAGGTGGTCCTAATAAACTGAAAGCTCAGTGTACATTAATAAGCTTTAACTTTTACAGACACAGAAGCACACCTCTGTCTGCACATCTCCTCCATTACACCCCCGCCTGCCCGCCTGCCTGCCTGCCTGCTGTGCCCTGTGGACTGGATTGAAGACACTCTTGGGGGCTTCACATGCAGCCTTTTGCTTATGGCCAGGCAGGCCTGCATTTTTAGTGGATGATGTCATACATGTGTCACGGCGAAGGAGAAGTTTGATGTGAGCCCGTAACACTGTCGGGTAGTCGTCCCGCGATGATGAAGTCATCCATACACTCAGGCGAGACACTTATTTTTCTTTAACATATAACTTGGCTCCTCAGGTTGTACGACATCCTGTAAGCGAACCTGAGCCTCCTCGACCCCCAAAAACCCTCAACACACACCCGCAGAAAACACGTACACACACTCCAAACTCGCACATACTCTCCTGTCAAGCAGCAACACAACACTGGCAGTTATTTGGGGTTTGTTTGTAATCTTTTCGGGCGCTTTGTCAGGCAGGCGCAGTGATATTAGTGTGAGTGCACAAAAGCCCCCGAGTGGTGTCACGCACAATTAATGTCCCCAGGTAGCAACTCCATTAGTCTTATGAACTCAAGTCGCAGTGGGGAATGCTAATGGTGGAGGTGCCGTAGGGCATTAGGAAGGAGTGCAGCCAAAGCTACCACTTTACCCTTCGATTTGACCAGTGTGCACCTCCATCTCACTTTAGAGCCCCACAACCAACACCCCCCAACCTCGACACTTTAGCGAGACACACTGTCAAGTAGCAAGCAGCCTCTGAAGAGTCCATTGGCAATGTGTGCCACTCACTCACTCACACAGCTGTGCGCCATTCCTTTTTAATGATCATTTATATGTCCCAGCCATCTTATCCAAATGTCTCCAATTACATAACAGCAACAGTGGCGGAAGCGGGCTGTCTGAGGGGCAGGGGTGGAGAAAATTAAACGGGCACCAGTTGTATGTGGTGGGACACCAGTGCGCTCAAAGACGTGATGCATGACGTGGTTTAGATTAAGATCGTTTAAGATTATGTGACAACTTCTACATCTGTGTACTAAAAACACCCAGGGAGCGATTAAGTATCAAACTCTTTACAAGGACGTAGAAGCCAATTTCCAGGATGTAGGGCAGCCTGTATGACACTGCACTGCATTTTACTCACTGCAACAGCACCATCGAAGGCACTTTATCACATTTTATCCACTAAAGGACGCTCCAGAGGGCACTTTGTGACCCATAGGTGGGGCACTGGACATTTTATTTGGGTCACCAAATAAACAGAAGACTAGAAGAAATTATGCAGATTTCTCGAGCGCATCCTAGAGGGCACTTGATCGTGTTTTGTCCACCCTCTAAGGTCCTTACAACATTTTGTGCACTAAAAGACACTCCAGAAGGCACTTTTCCACATTTGTCCCTTTTTTTTGTCCCGTTTTATCCACCTCTGGGACAACCTGTATCTTCAGCACACCTTTCTATGGAGCATTTAAAATGTATGCATTGTTTTACTAATTAGTGGGAAAAACAGGAGCATCTTAATTCTGCCTAAATGCACTAATTCCATCCCATTTATGAGGTTGGCTAAATGTCCTATATTGTGTTCCTGATGAGACGAAATTAAAACATGTTGTATATGTTCTCAATAAAGTGTCAAGATAATAAAAGGTGATGCAGAAATGATAGTATAGTAGTATTTATCGATAAGGCCTATTGTAAATTGGGTTGTGCTGATTTGTCATTTTTAAAAAGTGGGTCACCAGAAAACAAATTGGAAACTGCTCAAGAAGGCACTTTATCATGTTTTGTCAACTGGAAAGGCACCCAGTGAGGCGCTTTACCACATTTTGTCCACTGGAAGGGCACTCTAAAGGACACTATCATGTTTTGTCACTGGGAGGGGCACTGTAGAGGGTATTTTATCCACTCAAAGGTCAACCTACAAGGTAATTTACCACATTTCCTCCACTAAAGGACACCTTAGAGAGCACTTTATCATGCTATATCTACCTTACGGGCAACCAGGAGGGCGCTTTTGCTGTTTGTTTGTTTGTTTTTTTAGCACAGGGCCAACAGAGGGGGCAATCGCTTGCCCCCCCTCTGAGTCCACCAGTGAGCAGTGCCATGTATTGTGTCACTCCAGTGGACCCTTTGAAAGTCCATATTTTCATGTGACAACACCCCTACGTGGTTAATCATTGTCAGCTTTCATAAATGTTGACTTCCATCTCAGCAGCCTCAAATCCCACATGGTCACGTGACCTCCTCCACTTCAGATCCCCGGCCTGACCTTGCTGGTGCAGAAGCATGGAGCGGTTCATTTGATCTAACAGGCCTACAGCTGAGCTAAAACCCAGCGGTGAGGCCTGCCTGCCTGCTCCCCCTGCTCCATGCCCGCTCTAGCATGGATGTATTTAGGAAGCCTGGTAGCTACCTTTACATCACAGCTCAATAGCATCATGTTGCCTCCGAACCTACATGTCAATTCCGTGTCACACAGTCCACGGAGCGAAAAAAGAGGTGGAGGTGGTCTGTGATAAAGAGTGAGCTGACAGAAAGCAGAGCGATAGAGAGAGAAACGCTGGTAATTTTGGTAGAATGAACCCCACATCACCAAGCAACCTCCACCGAGGCATGAAAAACACAAGCCTGCCATGACAGTGACTGCAAACGGAGAGAAGTCACTCTGAGCCTATTCACAGCCTTTATTACATTATCAATTACAGATTATAAATGTACTCCACACGGTCTGGTTCTCTAAGCCTTACTCCATCATGTTGTGCCGTCATCACTCAAACTGAGGCCCACACGGGAAGGCCAGCGGAGCTCTCAGGTTCCTAGGCGCCCTCTCACCGTTGCCATGGAATGCAGTGGCTGTTTTATTGCTTGTGGCAGTAATTGCACTTACATTTGACGGTCTTTTGTTGAGATAAACCCCACAGCTGGCTCTCTGTTAGCCCCTGCTACAAGCCAATAGAGTCACAATGCTCTTAAACATGTGACAGCTTATAGACCTAAAGCCAAACGCACATCTTTTACCTGCTGTGTGTGTATAGTGCAAAGATAATAGTTTGCTAGTCAGTGGTTAAATGATTCCTCCTGGTTTTTTATTCAGCAACACGAGTCCTTAACCGCTGCATTAAAGCGTCTGCTGCAGTCATTTACTGGAAGGATCCACAGCTGGTTGAAGTCCACATCTTTGATTTTATGGCCTTCCTATGAATGAGCCGAGCAAGTGTTCTTATTGATTTGCACATTAAATATATTAGTAATAAAACAACATCCTGCTGCAAACCAATTGTAAAATCAATAGTAATTGGAACCAAAATATTATGAGTTCTTGGTCTGCAGTCTTATTGTCTCTGTAACTGACCAGTGAAATCCTGTACGTTTGCGTGATAAATGCGATAAATATTGATAACAATGTCAAATGAATGTATGGGTGTAATTCTGAGAGCCTAAATATAAATTGAATAAACTCTGGAAAGATGGTCCGTGATGGAAAAACAGGAGGTTAACAAACCAAACCAGAGCTGAACTTGATGAACTTGTACAGAAACTCTTATTGATCCGCAGAAAATGAGAAAATTTGAGAGGGACACACAGTTTGGAAGTCATATGAGATCACACTCAGGAATCTGTGCCACACACTGTTAGCACCTGAACATCATATCATAAAATCTGATGCTATTGATTCCCGGGCTTGGCTTTGACTTGAGTCGGTAATTTGGACCAATGAGACAATATCCAAAGATATGGGAGATATTATCTAAATATAGAAACTGGTTCACATCCCCTAATGCTAATGAGGAAATAATGCTCTTAAACATCTGGCACAACTCATCCGTAAACCTGCAGTAACAGATTTTTTGGCAACAGGGGGGCAGCGTGAACACAACACTGACCTGTCATCATTTTTTAAGTTGGTTAGCATTTCATTCATTTGGAGTTGTGTTTCAGGCCATCTGCAAATCTAAGTCCAATATTTGCTTTTAGTTCTGTTTTTGGTCTGAGGGAAATGTCTGGCTTTCATTCCTCTTTCATTTCACCACATTCACAGTTGTGCACAGATGAGCATCCGGTGCTCCTAGAGGTCAAAATAAGAAACGAGTTGTAGAAAGCAAAATAATTCCAGCATGCTAGTTTTTCTGTCAGGACTTCATGAAAGCACAACCACATGGGATGATCGTTGTGGCCAACGCCTATTGTTGTTCCTGACCCAATACCTCACGTCTGCAGGACTGGTCCTGCAGATAATCCTGCTGATATTGTGTAGTCTGGACTCAGTATTAGAGATGCTGGTAGACTGTTTTTGTTACCAATGGATGTAGTTTCCCCAGGCTTGCTATGCTAAGCTAACTGGCTGCTGGCCAATTAATCACCCGCTTCACGATTAACAGAAGAGCATGTTAGTGGTATCAGTGTTCTCATCTAACTCGAGTATTTTCCAAAATGTTGAAGTATTCCTTTAACGTTAAGATATTACTGAGATTAACTGTGTGATACAAACTGCAGTCTGCTATCTGACTTTCTTGAATCTCTGTGATGAGCCTAAATTATGCACAAATTTATGAGACAAATTGTAGCTTGTCAGAACCAATCTAAACTTACAGAGAGCAGTCACCAGGAATTATCTGTTATGTTTTAATACTCTTAACATTTCTGCTAAATTCACTTTTTTTTTTTACACATTATTTCACACATCAGAAACGTTGCATGAAAAGAAAAAAAGTTTTTTTTTTTTAACCTAAGAGAATGTGTAAGCAGAGGTATACTTTAAATAGAAAGAACTGAGACAGTGCTCCTTTTATACTCTGGCTCTCCTCTGGTGTGGGATCCCGTGGAGCAGGAAAACAAAGCATGAGGTGTGTCTTATTCTCCATAGAGTGCCCTGGGGCCAAGGAGTGAGCTTGCTGCCATCCTGGAGGCTTTGAGTGCTTTATAACAGCGTACACAAAGGACTAGCTTCCCACAGCCCAGTCATTAACAAGTGGGCAGCAGTGAAGGCAAAGCCGGAGAGGGGCCTTCCACTGTCCTGCCACCACACCTGCTTCCACATTCACAGAGCCAGCATGGCCCGGCATGAAGGATGACTTGTAGTGAGCTGAACTCCAGGGAAAGCCAGCCACCTCTCCTGTCTTGTTTGTTTGATAATTCAAGAGTTTCTGACACCAGTCTGCAGCTCAGGAACACAAAAACAGCTGAATTCTGCACCTTTGTCATCATTAGTTCCATCAGTAAAGCAAACACAGGACTTTAACAAGAGGCTTTTGTACAAAAATGACATGACAATTTAGTTTACAGTTAAGTGCTGTGGCTTATATCACTAGTGGACACTAAAGATGTCCCATGTACAAATTATGCACAAATACATGTTTGTAAAAACATATAAGTCTATTATAAAACAATGCAAACTTTGTGCTCACAATGACTTGTCTCACAAAATGGCATATAAATAACATGCCAATGTTATTTTGCATGTTATCAGAAGGTCTTTATTGCTTTTCCGGTGTCACTTCAGGTAATTTAGGATTTCCTAAATTATATTGTGCAGACATGATTTGTCATTTTACATGTGAATGTCGGGTGAAGTATAACGAGCAACAAAGTCAGTACAGGGAGGAGGTCAGGCTGGATGGATGGTCAAACAAGAATCAGACCTCTGTTTGTGTCCGATGTAAAACCAAAAGTCAGCGTTGACTTACTTTAACTTATGTCTGCAAGTTAACTTAATGTGCTTGACTTATGTCATGTAATTTACGGATGTCACAGGCATCACGTATGTTAATATATTCATTTTAAAGGTAGAATATGCAGCATTCTTTGTAAACGCACCGTTCAAAGCTGGCTCCTCCTCCCTGGTTCAACAAACCAAAGAGAAAATAGAGACAAAGATTTCTGATTGTTTCACAGCCGTAACGTTCTAAAGTCCAAATAAAAACTCCCACACCTCACACACCATTAATATAGCCTTTAACCCAAACCTTGTCCTAAATAGTTTCGGTCCCTAAATGTGGTCAAACTGCAACCATTTCACAGTGTTACCCACGTCTTTTCTGCACATTCAGTCGTCATTAAATGTGCAGGGCTAAACTGCATAAATACAACACATTAAAAACGTAAAATTCATAGACATGACATGCAAAATGTCAAAAAATCAATAAGAGACATTAATCCACAGTTTGTGGTCCTGGACACTTCGAGCCCACTTATACAGCCCAAAAAACATACATCATTTTTTTGCTTTTACCTTAATACATCATGTTTTGTCCCAAATTTAAGGGGGCTGCTTCTAAATATGATTTTGAAGTGATGACATATTATTTCTGTTTGGGGTCTCAGAGACTCCAGTAGTAAAACATGGTTTAACATCTAAAACATGAAATGTTTCCTCCTTTGCTGTAATAACAAATGGCCACTTTTGTATTTTGTGACCTTCATCAAATGTACAAGCCCAAGTTTGTGGCAAATAGAAGGTTACCACCTGAATACTTTTCTACATATTAAGTCAGAAGAAACTAAATAATCTTCTATTAGAGTTCAGTTTCTCCTTTTATTTTTACACATGCAGCATATTATTACAAAAAAGTATTGACATCATTATATACAGAATATGAGGCCTTACATGTAACACGAGTGACAAAATAAACAATATATTCCTCCTACATAGACCGTCCTGCGTGGAGAAAAATAAATTCAAGATTTTCCTGAGAATGACAGATGAGAATATGAGAGGCAACATTTATGTTTGACCATTTTGGATCAAATACCAAACCTGCTATTTACTCAGGGAACAATGTCAGCGGCCGCAGACACATCACAGACCGGACTGGACTAAATTTTGATGGATGTCAGTTGGGACTGCTTGACTTCAAGTGAAAGCGGATATGTGACATTTACTTACAGAGACTGCTTGCCGGCAAGTCACAGTGTTATGTAAATAGCACACCTGTCCGCTCGTTGACGTGCCTGGCTTATGAAAAAAAAATCTGTCTTTTAGGGTTGAAATATTGTATAAGCAAAGCATCTGTGAGAATATTCAGTAAGGGACTGCATGAAAAGTACCGGGGCAGGGAGGGGGATCGAAGCAGATGTTCAGTTTTTATGAAAAAGCAAGGTGCTCCCCAGCCCTAATAATATTGTCATTAATATAACCCCCATCTTGGACAAAACCTGCAACACAAACTCACACACAATATCTCAAACAATAAACCGAACATGTACAATTCATTTTGCAATTAATAATTAACTAGATCAAATGAGGCAAAGCAAACTTGTAAAATGGGAATAGAATAATAAGTTTTAATAAATCCACCAAGTGGAACAGATGAGCTGTGTTTCCATCAGTGTATTTTAATGCAAATTTTGATGTTTTGCATCAGAAAAGGTTGATGGAAACAGAAAAATGAAAAATAAATCCTATAATTTTGCAAAACAAGTTTGTTCGCTTGCTTGAGGTTTTTTTTTGCTGTTTTCAAAAGAGGTTACGATATTAATGGGAGATGGAAACATTTAACTCTGACAGTCTCTTCATTGTTCTCATTTCTCTATAATAAATCCATGATCGCTTCACACAGAACCTTCCTCACATTAATGCATAAATGAAATACAGAAAGTTCAGGTTTCCATCCTGTTGTCTACATTGTTCTTCACAGTTTAAGGTTCGATTGGTGCTCTTTTAATTGTGCATCTTGTTGCGCCCCCTTCCTCTGCGATGGTATAAAGATTTTCTAACTGGAGAATTAGCGCCACCGACTGCTTATCTCGATGAACCAACTTCTAACGGCAGTGGATGGAAACAGCCATTTGCATTTTCTTTTGCACTTTTACTTGAAATTCAGTTGAAATCTGTGATACATTTTGTCGAAAAGTTGCCTGATGTTTAATATTACTGTGACAAACTGTTTTTAGTGTATAGTGTAATCATACATGACATTTTCCTGATTATAGGCAGTACCATAGTATTATTTCAGATGTTTATATGTGATTGGTATGTCTAATACCTTTTGGCATCAGCCTTGAGATTTTTTATTTTTCTCTCTGACCTTTTCCATTCCACTTTTTTAAAATCCATTTCTTTTGGGGATTTTTTTGTAGATTTTTAACTCTGCTCGTTCTGTCTTGATTTCACTTGATCATTTCTTGTTTGACCCCTGACATCACATGGATGTACAGATCCAGGAGTCGGGGAAAGTTACGATGATCAGTATCACTTCCTGCAACAGCCTTCCAGAATTCAAAACTTTCTTTCTTGGATGGTGAAGGAATGTCCCGCCCTACTCCTCCTGTGATTGGCTTGCCTTGATAATCGTACTCCAACCTAACCGATCATCACTCCTCGTGAACCGAACCAACTCTACCAACAAAGGCAAATATTATCAGCAAATCAGAGAAAAAGTAGGGCGGGTCATTCCTTCACCATCCTAGGAAAAGAAAATTGGCTTACAGTTTAGGTAGTGTATTGACAATTTTGGGACAGTGTGATCCCCAGTAAGATGGTCTGTTCAGACATCAAGTAGCTGTGGCCAGACCAATTTTTCTCCCCTACATGATGGCCTTGTGGCCCATTAGGTGGGCCCATCTGGCATTTGCCAGAATTGCCAGTCTGAGTCTGTTTTTGCCCCCCCGCACCCAACATCATCACAAATAATAAAAAATGTTGACAAACATGCAACAAATATAAAAACAAACGCTTCCTCTGTGGAAAAAATCCCTCCCCTGCTCTCCTAAAAAGCAAAAAGCAAAATAATAATAAATAAATAAAATATATAGAAATACATTGAAAGAAACCAGACTCCCTCTTCTCCACTAATAATTTTCCCACAGTCCCTGACTCATGTGATTTTTCGTCATCAAGTGTTAACTTATTTCTTGCAGGTGATAGTATTTTCTCTGTAATAGTCCCTCACTTACTCAGCCCTTATAATATCCATAATAGCACCTGTGACTGACACATAATGACCCACAACCTGTGCGGTTTTATTCCTGTATAACTGTAATAAGGTCTATTAGCATTCCACAATGGCGTTAACAAAGACAAATGCTGTCATTGTCCATCATAGTCAAGTTTTGATCCTGAAGTACAATCACTCTCACTTCCTTTTGCTGGTCC
>JAJHUR010072771.1:6855-26196 GCA_027495735.1 Lutjanus campechanus
CCCCCCCCCCCCCCCCCCACATACACACACACACCTGCACACACGCCCACACTCACACTCACACTCACCTGCACTCACGCCCACACTCACACATACAGTATATAGACTGGTAACATGGCATGGCACTGAGGATCCAGGTGAGGAGAAGCCACCTATGGGTGGCCATCCACACATCCATATTCTTAGCCCTGGACTAAGAGTTAACCCTGGGTGAACTTAACCCATTTTCACACACATATGACTAACAGGTGTGAACATTTTAGAATTTTCCGTGGCTACCCAGCTTTTTTAGCCCTGTTTCACATGGGCACTTTTTAACCCTGGGTTTAATCATTTTTCCTGGAATATCCCCACAAACTCAGGGCTAACCCTGTTCTGGAGCAGGGCCAGCTAGCCCTATGCGAAAGTCTGGGTTAGCCCACTTTGGAATGTTCCAGGATTGTGCCAGTGTCAAAGCTCCCTTAGCCTTGGTCTAACAGCTGTCTTAGCTTGGGTCTAACAGCTCTCTTAGCCTGGGGCTAAGTGCAGTGTTAAAAGCCTTTCAGTCATTCAGGTCATGGAATTTCTAAAAAGGTTATCATAGGCAACTGGACTTGCTTGGGTTGTTGGAGACATTTCGCCTCTCATCCAGGAGGCTTCTTTAGTTCTAACTGACTAGTAGGGAGCTCAGGTATTTATTTCATTTTGAACAATCCCACAGAAGTTAAATACCTGAACCCTGAAGGTGAAATGTCTAGTAGCTTACGATGACCCAGAGTAAAACAAGGCAGAAACCTGAAAATACAAACAGCGACACAGAAAAGCAACTGAACTTCAAACCACAGAGATTCAGTTAGAGGCTACAAAAGCACTGTGAGATGAACACAGACACTTTTAAAAACCTCTTTCTCTCCGCTCTCCAGCACAGACATGAGTTGAGTCTCGGGCTTTTTCGTGCACATTAGCATTCCTAGCTTTCCTAGAAAGGCAAACTCAGTGGGAGTGGGAAAAGGATTATTAATTTAGGGGGATTAAGCACATTTAAAAAACCCACAATTTTGGGTCAAATGCTGTAAGTTTATTCTGTCACTGACTTGCAGGGTTGCACAGAGCAGCTGAAAGTGGCTGGACTGAGGCTCCAGAGTCCACAGGATCTGATGTAACTCCTCGCTGTGCTATTTTGGATGAGCCTGAAGGAAGAAAACCTGGCCTGCCTGTTGAAAGAAAAAGTCAAGTAGATGAGGACAAACACATTATTGGGGATGCTGAGTTATTACACGTTTTCCTGATGCTGTAACCAGCATTTATCAGGCTGATGCCATGAAATAACAAACAATGTTCCTTCCGCTCTTGTGTCATGTTTTATTAACATCTCAACGGATATCAGCCAAAGCAGATAAACAGAGCTATATGATTTTTTTTAAATATCATGTGACCTATATAGAATATGCTGTTTGCTGTATATTTTTTTATCCAAAGTGCCTGTGAGTAACACTGACCCGTTTCGTGTTTGCAAGCAGGTTTGCATGCAACCCTGAGGCAGAAAGTTAGTGCACACAGGCAGCCGCTCTGACTCTGACAAGGTCAAAGTTCAGTTCACATTGTTCTGTCATTTGTCATTATTTTCCATCCACAGAATGAAATACTTTGAGTTCCGTTCCTGAGGCTGACTTTCATATTGTTTCCTGTATTATCCTGTTATCATTAATGGGTGAAAACAAGAGTTATTCTACAATTCAGTAACATTAATGTCTTAAAATAACACACAGGTTATGAGAGTGAATGATTTCCAACAGAATGATAAAAAACATGCTGATGAACGATGAAATGACATGGGATTATGTGCCAAACTAATTCTTGCTTGTACAGTAGTCCTCACACAGAGCCAGGTTAGTTTCCACCTTTTTCTAGTATTTGTGCTAAGCTAGGTTTACTGTAAGCTATATGAAGCAGGCAGATGCAAGAGTTGATCTCCACATCAAACTTTCAGCAGGAAAACAAATAAGAATATTTCCTAAAATATGGAATTTGTGAGAAAGCTAGAAAGAACGCAAGCGTATGTACTTGTGACTTTCAGAAAAGAGAAGGTTGACTTGTGGTTTGACTTGTGGTTTGACCACACCTCTCTCCCAGAAATGATGTTTATGTAGCCTACAGCTAATATTTTGAATCAATGTAGGCCTATTTGTTTTGAGAGCAACGTAATGCCACGTGGATTTGTTTTTTAATTTACAACATAATGAAGAAATGTTGTTAATGAATGTACTGTATATGGCAAGTCACAAAAAATGTTCAATGTATCTGCAAAACTGTATCTGCAAATTTTGCTCATCAATTAGTAGGTGTTAGTTAAAGTCCACCTCCAGTCAAGTTTTAATCGATATAAAATGCTCTGCAAGAAGTAATAAATTCTGTTTTTAAGTTCAAATACCTTGTTAAAATGGCTTACATATAGCTCCACACCTTGCCTTAATTTAATATTCAAGCATAATGAATATGCAAATAGTCCCTGCCCTCTCCACACACCTGATTTTCACTGGAGGGGGTGTTTAACACCAATAGACTGGTTGTTGCATGTTTATGATACTCATTTTATCATTTTAATACATGTTTTTGGGGCACAAGGCAAGTTGGGGTTAAATGTTGAATGGTAACAGGTAAGCATTGCTAATTCTTGAATGTATCAGAACAACCAGAAGAGAGATTGAATATTTTGTTTATTTCAGCACTGTATTACCTCACACAAGTCTTGCTTTTCAAAAGACGGTAAAAAATAATTTCCAATTTCACAAAAACAAATATTTGTGAAATAATAAACGCAATATATTCTCACACTACAAACTCACTCCTCCAACACTTCAGTCCCGCACATCACCACGGCAACATTACTGTATTTCTGGTTGTCAAATTGGCCTCCATCCATCTTTGAGGTTGTGTCCCAGTCAGGACCGCTAACTGAGCTAACTGAGCTAACTGAGCTAACTAGCTAATCGCAGCTACAGCAAAGTTAGTAGCAGTGCGCTGGTGACTACACTGTTTTCCCTTTAATAAACAAATAAATGAAAATGTGGTCAACAAAGATTCCTCTCACCAACTAACAGTTTAGTCAACCAACGAGCAGCCATAATTGACAACATATTTCAGTTGAGACTTCCAAAGTCCCGCCTCTTTTTGCTGTGTGCTCCATTAACAGTTGAGCAAACTTGAACTTTGGTCAACTTTCTCCTTTCCAGTTAGGCTCGTCTATAGTGAGAAGAAACTTTTTTTTTTAACTTGTACTAACTAGCTAAACCATATCAATCATTAGCTAACTAGGTTAATCTGATAGCTAATGTCAGCAGAATGCTAGCCAACTAGCTAGCTAATCTACATCAATTGTCAGCAACATCTTTTAACCATCTCCAAAGTTTGATTTTCTTTTCAACATAGACAAGCCTAGTACATAGCATATCTACAGGAAACAGGAAAGTTGCTCAGCTGTTATTGAAGCACAGAGCAAAAAGGGGCGGGACTTAGCTTGAGGTCAGTTGCTTTGCCTACAATTGCAATACAATATCCACTTGTAGAGACAAAAGTATAACTAAAGCATGTTTTGGTTATTTATAGGTTCTTACAGTACTTGGCTGAAGTTACAGAAACATTGTGGCCTGCTAAATATTAAAAAAGATAAAAGCAGCGTGGGACAGGACATTTCCACTACACTGAAACGCAACACTTTTGTTTTTGCTCCCATTTTTCATGAGTTGAAGCACAAGATCTGAGACTTCTCCTGTGCACACCAGATATTTATTTCTCTCGAATTTTGTTCACAAAATTTGTTAAAAAAATTTGTGGTTGTGAGCGCTTCTCCTTTGCCAGGATAATCCATCCGCCTGACAGGTGTAGCATATGAAGATGCTGATTACACAGCAGCATTATGCACAGGCGTGCCTTGGTCCTGGTCACAGTAGTTTATACAAGTTTTGGTTCAAAACTTGCAATATTTTTCAGACCCTCTATCTTGTGCAGACTTGGCAGATTTACCTTAAGTGACCAAAACTTTGAGAGCCACTGACCTAAAATATGAGGATGCTCTTTTCTGTAAGCACTTTTCTGTTTAGTCTGCTCTTTGAGTTAAAGAAGTAGTGAAGCTGTAGTCTTGGTGCTTGGTGCTCATATAGCGATGGAAGGATAAAAATCTTTTGAAAACTTGAAAGAGCCAGACTCGAGTTCCATCTGACGGTGACATGAGTGCTCCGAGCTAATCCAACTGTTTAAAGTGTGTCCAGTTCTTCAGTACTACTAACAAGAAAGACAAAAACTTAAATCACTTAACGTAGCCTTGGATGTGAGAGCTAGACTTTTCTATTACCGGAACTTTATCTGCCATCTGAGGCTTCCTTCTGTTAATTTGTCAAACCTCTTACTGTGAACAGATGTGGTATCAAATGTTGTTAAAAGGAGGAAATGTTTTTCACCTCAGATGTGAGGCTCAGATTGATCCTGGGTCACTTCAGTTCATCTTCGACCGGCTGACAACTGACAGACAAACTGCAACCTCAGAGATTCCAACATCGATCAGAATATGCACAGCTGCTGACCTCAGGTTTAACACGGGTGGTGGGTCTGTGTGTGTGTGTGTGTGTGTGTGTGTGTCATCTGACAGGAGAGCCTGATCGTCTTTTTCTTTTTCTTGGTCTTGCATGTTTTGGATTTTAGGTTCATCTTTGATCTATCCACATATACTCTATATCTCAAAGTATTCTAATAAAGTATTCCATGCATGAAAAATGCAGTTTTCCCTCTCCATAGAAAGATTACATAATGAGCCATAATTCAGCACAGGAAGCAGTTAGATTAGATTAGATATTTATTTTCAACTCAGATGACTCATGAAGACTTTGAATGGTCTTTAGAATGTTCACACTGTAATGAAAAAGGAAGCTATAGACAGAAAAGAATTAATGGTGGGTGGGTTATTATGTAAGGCAGTTATTCCCAAAGATTGGGCTGGGACCCACAAGTGGGTCACCAGAGATTTTATATGGGTCCCCAAATACAATAAGTCTATAGAAGAAATTCTGCTAATTTAAGATTTATATCAGCAGTACACCCTTTATAAAGCATTTAAAATGTGTATATTGTTTTACTGAAAAAGCCTGTTAATTCTGTCTAAATGCATTTATTTTGGTTTATGAAGGAGGTTAAAATGTTCTGTGTTGTTTTCGTGATAAGAGGAAATTAAAGCAATGAGATGCCTGTTAACTCAGCCTAAATAATTTAGTTCTCATTTCTAAAGGTTGAACATGTGTATATGTTTTTAATGACATTCAAGATAAAAATAAGGTGATGCCGGAATGGCAGTAAAAATGGTCGGAAACTTTCATTTTATGCACAAATGAATTCTCTCCAGAATTTACACTGATGTGTAAGGGATAGATGAAGGTTAAATGAGTAAAGCGAGGGGTGGTTGCTTCAAACCGTTTACCACTTATACCTTGGTCATTTGCCAACAAAATGAAATAAAAGCATTCTCTGACTTTTTGGTGAAAGTTTTGCAGCAAGAGCTTACTGTTGACATGACAACGAATAAATCTAGTCACTTTTACAATCAAACTCAGCCGGCAGTCCACGCTTGATAAGGGGTAACACATTGCAGTGGTGCGCTTTAGATTTCTCCCTCTGTAGATGAGTAAATTATGTGTCAGTTTTTTATTCATAATTAACATACATTTCTTAAATCAGCCTTGTTATATAGCTGAAGGACAGTTTACTTACTTGTTACTCCCAAAAGTTTCCTTTTTCTTCCTTCCAATCTCCGTTCTTTTTGAGGATATTCCTATAAAAAGGCTGCTGTGCCTTGTCCTCCCTTTGACTGCTTTAATGAGGGGAGACAAATGTGAAGGATGTCACGTTGATTTTAACCAGATAAAACAGGTTGAGGATGTGTTTAACTTTGCTGAAATAGAGACAGGGCAAGAGAATGTTTTTTTAAGCAAGCGACACGTCGCTCAGCATCACATCGCCTCCAGTCAGGCAGTGGTGTGAGCTTTGACAACTGTGCTCTTTAATATTGCTATGGTTGCACGTTGGGTTGCGGATGAATTTTGAACGGTGGTTGAACTTGAGCTGAACTACTTGTGCGATAATCAGTCCCTCTAGGATTTTGCGGGCCTTTTTTGGAATTGTTGCAGGCTAAAATGTCTGATTTCACAGCAGCGTTTCTAAAAAAAATTAGGATTCCTGTTGTGATGTTTTAAAGCATTATTTGCAATGAAATTACGGGATCAAGAGAAAATTTCCAATGAAAGGTGCACATTTTTTTGTATAATCCATTAAAAATTTAAGGCAACTTGTTCCAGGGAGAACAAAGCAACACTGTGTCCTGAGTGTTCTGACTAACTTCACCAAAATGGCTCAGAATTACAAAAATTACAAATAGTTTCATGTTAAATAGAGTTCAAATTAATGAAGTGTTTGCTGAATGAGTTAGTGTCTGTTTATGAGTCGTAAGAGATCATTAATAATCTTGTAAAAAGTGTAGACGTTCATAACTGTTAAACTGAACAAAATGTTCATGGAGTTTGGCAGCAGTGAGACAGACCGTCACTGAACTCAAACTGCAGAGGGTGTATTTTCAGAGCAGTGGGCTTTTGTTTACCGGATAACTGACAGACAACTGGCAGTTATAAACAGTTGATCAGTTTACAGTGTAGGACTCATCCTAGCTTGTTATTGTCAATTCACAATGTCCTGCGCTCCTGCAGTGTTCCTGCAGCCTGCAGAGTCTGGGGAGGAGAGCTCGGGGGGAAACAACTTGCTTCAACCACAGATTGTACGTTCAGCAGGATTTCAACCTATTTAACACACAGTGTGTGGCTCCAGTTCACTATTTGGACTGCAGTACTCATTTTTGCACGCACAATTGCTACATATTGCTCCTTTAAATGCTGGTGATGGGGCCTCGAGACTCTATACTGAACTCATCTAAATAGGAGATGTTTCAGAAACAGTATCTGTTCTTGCCATGCCTCTGTGTAATAAACATTTTATTTTTTGGTATTTTGGACCCCTCGCTGTGCCGGTGCCTCTGCCCACTCCTCCTCACAGCACCACAGATGTGACTGGACATTAGTAATTTTGCTTTGCATGGTCATAATTGTCCAATTACTTCTGGTTTTCTGGGTCTAACCTGTTTTTCTCTCGGTTAAAATAACAGCAGCGAAGCAGGTTTATCTCAGCAAACATCTGCACAGCGGACCCTGTGGTGGATTCATCTACATTGCAACACAGTCGATCGCTGATTTCTGGGATTGTGTGCAAGACATGTGGGGTTTATGAAAGCATAAATGATTCTTTTTCCTCCTCCTCTTCCTCCTCCTCGTCCTCCTCCTCAGCTCTTCATCTCTCCCTCTGTCTCTCTCTCCCTCTCTCAGTCATCTTCCACCTTGCTCTCTCGTCTCCTCTGTATTGTCCTATGAAGGCTGAAGCCCAGCTGTATTCCCGTGGGGCAAAGTGAACAGATGTAGCCGGCGTAGAGGAAGCTGCTGAGATGAGCAACTGAAGCCCGGTTGCCTTCTGCAAATTTGACTCTCAAATATTAAAAAAAGGGAAAATGAGGAAACATATAAAAACAAACCCTCATTGTACACGATGTGAGTCATCACGACTACAAAGCTTCCCTCCTCCTCCTCCTCCTCCTCTTTCTCTTCCTCTTCTTTATGCTTCACAGGACATTTTGTATGTTTTAATATTTTGTTTCATAATATTTGTCTGTGGCAAGTAAGACATTTTCCTCTGGGGAGATGAAACTTGTTCTCACACTGATTCAACAGTAAAGACTGTATTTTATATCTTCATGTTTAATGTAGGGATGTTAATATTAATTTGACCAGAGGCATTTTTGCAAAGCAGCGATTCTCAGTGGCTCCACTTTGTAATGTATGGAAAAGCTGTTAAATAATATATAAATACACACACACACACACACACACACACACACACACACACACTATAATACTGCTGTGTAAAACATCAGATCGGGTCGGTGTGTCTGCATGTATCAAAGTACTGACACATAGACTTGGACCTTGCAGGGGTATAGTGAAGAAAACAGTAAACACTGTGTACATTCATGAGTGTGTGTGTGTGTGTGCAGACAACACTTATTAACTAGAAGAGGTCACTCAGTAGAGTGCAGATCCCTGCCAGACATCAGATGGTGAAGCACATGCTGCAATGCCACCACAACTGATAGATGCAACCAGCAGAGATTTGCAAAATTACGCCAACATTAACAAGACCTCCACATACCTTGTCCTGAGCCGAAACAAGATTTCAAAATGAAGCAGCTGTTGATCACTTGTTGCCCCTAGTGGCTGGTTCGGAAGAGTGAGAAGTCAGTTGTCATTGGTCGTATAAATTACTGCCTCACAGCTGTATGTCTCCACTAACTAGTCAAGTTCCACTTTACATCCATGTCTGTCCAGACTAAGAACTTTGATCAGGCCAGAAAAGTAGAGCTCAAAAAGGCCCAAGCCCCACAAAATTCTGGCCGAACCCGACCTGAACCCGTTCCTCATTAACATATTTCAGCCTGAACCTGATTACAGCCCAACATTTTATATATAGAGCTTCTCTCTATGTACCAAACAGTAGGAGTCGGCAGGGATAATTACTACTACAACTACTGATGATGATGATGATGATGATAATACTACTACTACTACTACTACTACTACTACTAATAATAATAATAATAATAATAATAATAATAAAATAAATAAATAAAAGCAATAATAATAATAATACAGCCCAAACCTGATATAAGCCCATGAAATATGTGAGAAATATGGCCATGACACAACCTGACCTAAATCCATCAGGTCCTATCAGTTTTGGGCACAGATCTCAAGCTCTAGTCCAGACTCATATAATGTCTGTAGTGAAGACTTTTAAGGAATTGAATATAGAACTTACCACTATATTTTAATTTAATAGAAAGTATTAACTGTATCTTGGAATGGAAGTTCTGACTATACATGTGTGATTCAAGTGAATCATTTTCAGGTAGAAACATGCTGTCTTCACTTAGAGACTGTATTTACAGAGGAGGACAGAGGACTGACAGAGAGCTGGACATTATGATGTCACAGTGAAGTTGACCTTTGACCTTTTGGACATAAGATGTCATTGCCTCATTATTTTATCCTATTAGTGTTTGTGTTTGTGTGTAATTTTGTCATAACTGGTGTACAAATTCTTGAGTTATGGCCAAAATGTGTTTAGTGAGGTCACAGTGACCCTTGAGCCTTTGACCACCAAAATTTTAACATTTCATCTTTGAGTCCAAATGAACATTTGTGCCAAGTTTGAAGAAATTCTTTTGAGGCGTTCCTGCGATATTGCGTTCACAAGAATGGGATGACCAGAAAACATAACGCCTCCAGCCATAAAAACATAAACATCCGCCTGGCAGGGATAATTACTGCTGGGTATCTGACTCTTAAACCCCTGTGATAACACTGTAGCCTCTAAAAATTGATTTGGATTTTTTACTACTTGTTTATTGGTTTTGCCAATAAATATGACCACAAGATCTTCTAGAATGCAGCACGTCAAAATTTTTGCCAATACAGCCATATATTAGTGAAACTATGGTTATTCACATGTTTTATGACTAGATGTAAAAATGTCAACAACAAAAAAAAGTGGAAGCAAGTGTAATATGATGAAAACAGTATTGAAAAGGAAGAGAGAAGATCAAATCAGATCAGATAAGTTAAGATGGAACTTACAGCAGAGTACAGCAGCAGCAATTGTAGTATAAAGAGTGTAAATATAGACCTTCATTTCTGTTGAGTTTTTTAAGAATAATAATGATAACTTTATTTATATAGCACCTTTAAAAACAGAATTTACAAAGTCCTTTGGCAAGCAAAGTGAAAGAGCAGGATACCCTGGAGGCAATATAACAGCAGAAAGCCAGAACAAAATTAAGTAAGAACTGAAGTAAAACTAAAGTCTGAGCAAAAAACACTAAACATAGTAGAAATAAGACAGAAGAGTAAAGGAGATAAGAGGAGGAAAACAAGAAAACATTTTGATAAGAATAAATGTTAATAAAGGGAAAAGAATGCAGAGACCACATCACATGACATCATCGAGACAATATAAGAATAAATAATATGCATCATAGTGTGACATCATGTAAAGTGAATATAGATAAATACAAATAATAAAAGAAAAAAACCTAACATGTTAGCTAACACTAGCTAGCAAGTTTTGTTGGCTTGTTTTTTTTTTTGTTTGTTGTTTTTTATTAATGGCTCTCTCTCTCCAGGACTGTGAGCGTTACCTAAAAAAAAGTTGATATAAAGCCTCGCCAACCTGTGTCTGCTCACTCAAAGGATGGGCGATTTTTATGTTTGTCAAAGGGTTGGGTGATTGGACAAATTTATCGCATATTGGTTGTGTCCATTGTGTGTTGTCTTTTTGGGGGCAACTTTTCTAATTTTATTTAGCCAATTTAATGGACAGGCACTGCTCAGGCTCAGGACAGGTCATGGTGCGCTGACTATGAGTGAGAGTAAAACAGCCTGTAGAACCAGACTGTTTGCACATCTAACACAGTGAATTGAAGATTTATTTCAACCAACCCAGACTTGGTGATTGCTGGAACAGGGGAAAGTCTGACGAAGACGCTTTTGGTGAGTTTTATTTTGTTTCTGTCTGTCTATCTTATAGTAAAGGGATAGTTCACCCAAAAATGAAAATTCAGTCATTATCTACTCACCCTCATGCCGATTGAGGGTCGAGTTTATTTTGTTAGTCCACAAAACACTGCTGGAGTTTCACAGGAAAACAGTACTTGCAGCATCTCCCAAACAATGGAAGTGAATGGTGACCAGTTTTCAAAAGTAAAATACAACTGGAAAAAGAACATAAAACACATCCATACTGCTCGTCTGTAATCCAAACCTAAAGTCCCAACATGCCATTTACACATCGTCACACCACACACACACAGTTCAGACAGTGTGTGCATGTACATGTGAACGTGGCTTCAAGTTAAGGATCTACAGTGAAGATTCAGGCTACAAACATGGTGTAAATAATATTTTTCAGTTGACTTGGCATGTTGGGGCTTTAGGAGACTTGGATAACACGAGACGAGCAGTATGGAAGTATTTTATGTTTTTATTCTGTTGTTTTTTTATGTCTGAAAACTGGTTACCATTCACTTCCATTGTTTGGGAGATTCTGCAACACTGTTTTCCTGTGAAACTCCAGCAGTGTTTTGAGGACTAAAAACACTGAACCTGACTTTCAATCGGCATGAGTAGATAATTACTGAATTTTCATTCTTGGATGAACTGTCCCTTTAAATGTGTTTTATGGAGTTAACAAGGCAGTTAAAGATCATCTTAGTTCGGAAAAAACTTCAAAGGATGATAAGTAATTTTTTTTTGTTTAATAAAGAAAATAGGTGTGAGAATATTTCCTTTCATGACATTTTGTGAGCTTCTCAAATGCACTGTATTGTGCATTAAGTTTGCACTGAAATGAAACAGTGTAATGTAAATAAAGCGCAGTAAATAGCAAACAGGAAGTGACTTTGGACACAGCTGTTTTATTTTGGTTAAAATTACCAACTGCTCTGAGTCACACTGATGTGAATGATGTCACTGTTGTTCCTCTCTCTCTGTGTGTGTGTGTGTGTTGGAGTGAATTTGTATGCACGTGTGTGTGTACTCTCAAAGATTCTGGCATACAGTACATGCAAGCTTGTGTGTGCGTGTCTAATTATAGTGAGTGCTTTGTGGTGCATCTCAGTGTGATCGGTCCTCACCGAGTCTGACATTCACATCAATAGAAGCCTGACGATGATGGATTCCCCTCCACTGCAACGCCAAAACACACACACACACACACACTTTTGCAAATGCACTCTGCACATGTGCCTCCACTATTCCTCATTCTGGATCTCTCTTGTTACTCACTCACTCTTACACTTACACACATTTTGTCCATGTACACAAAAAGAAGCATGCAGCAATTTCTCCTTTCTATCTCTCTCACACACATACACACACACACACACACACACATATTCACTCACATACACAAACACACAAACTCCCTTACAGGCATCACCTTAATTATAATTCGGCGCTGTT
Organism: Lutjanus campechanus; assembly: GCA_027495735.1. Classification (NCBI taxonomy): domain Eukaryota; kingdom Metazoa; phylum Chordata; class Actinopteri; order Lutjaniformes; family Lutjanidae; genus Lutjanus; species Lutjanus campechanus. The sequence goes on from JAJHUR010072771.1 coordinate 18,993, forward strand.
GTTGCACAGAGGACGGCTGGTGACTGCTGAATGGTTGGGGACAGAGAAAAACAGGGCAGTCACGCAACACACACACACACGCATACACACGCACAGACACACACCATGTTTACAGTAACAGAAGCAAAACTGTACAGTAAGCCTCTTGGAGGCTAAAGATAGTTTTGCTGAATTGCCTGCATGTGTTGCTGGCAGAATCATTTTGAATTTGTTTTCAGGTGCTTGGCGTCTCAGGCAGTCCTCACACCCCCCTCCTGCTCAAACATTTGGTTTGTTCCACCTCTTCATCCCAATTTTTTTTACCTGCTGCTTTCACAGCGCAATTCTGAGCATGTAATCTTTTGTCTCCTTTTTGTGAATTAGTTGAATTAATCACTAACCTGCACTAGAAAGCATTTTAGACTAAACATTTCGACAAGATGAATCAGAAAAGTATCTTGAGATTGTAGAAACTTGCCTCATTAGCAAAAATTAAATGATGGTGACGGTAAGGAAACTCATGGGAAATACAGAAGAAATAATAAATCAGAAACTATAACCAGAGTGACCAGGTTTCCCACTTAATGTGGGACTGGAAGTTTTCAATAGTGGAACCACTAGAATAGATGCTTTTCTAAAATCTATCATAAAGAAAATGAAATGCAGCTACAAAACTGTAAGAAAATGCTTAAAATTTCAAGGCAACCTACTGCAAGAGATTTCTTCATAACTTAAGTGTTTGAGTTGAACTTTTTGTTTGTTTTGTTTGGTTCTGGTCACTCAGTACATTAAATCTCTTTAACAATGTTAACCACATATTTAATGCACTACTAATTAATTATTTAACATGTTTCTTCTTCCTGTGGCCTTAATGTCTGTATAGTTCCAGCAGCTCGACGTCATGTGTGACATCAGAAAGTATGTCAGTGATCTAACATACTGTATGAACACTAAAGACAAGGGCTTATTCTTACATCTTACAGGGAGAAACCAGTCATGGAGGGAAAAGGCAAACCACATTTGAGGCTAAACATGCTGTAAAAAGTGCTTGAAGTGGAAAAAAAAATAAGTGCCAGAGCCCCCCTTACATACATGTTGGCGTGTGTATTGGCTGGTATCAGCAAATCATTAAGCGACATGCTAACCCAGCTTGGATTTAAGGCTGCTCCTGGCTAATGTCCACTCAGGAAAATGAAACAGATGAAATGGGTCTCAGGCCAACCAAACAACAGGAAGCCAGAGACTGTTGTGCCACATCTCACAGAGACGTCCTCCAAAGCATCCTGGATCAAGGTGTTGCTCTTGTCAGATGGACCAGTTCAGAACATGCAAGACTCTGCAGGATGTAAATATCTACTGAACCTACACTTTATTCATGTTTTGGCATTTTAAGAATAATACATTTGAAACAGCTAACTGGATTAGTGTTCTGACGGTTGGCAGCCTCATCTGGCACCCCAGGTGTGGATGCAAATAATTATGGTGGCTACTAGCCAGCTTCAAATATGGTTATTAAAATGATTAAAATTTTTCATGGCACAATAGCAATAACAAAACCAAAGCGCTATGACAAATGACAGCATTTCTCAGTGCACCATGTTATTTTCATGCAGTGTCCTATGTACAAGAGGGTTTTGTACAATGAAATAGGGTTTAGTGATGAATCTATTTCACAATAATTGAAAAAAAGTTGCTGTGATTCGTGTATAGAGGATCTCTGCATGGGCATCCAGCCCGGTCTCACTCCCAACTCAGATACTGACAGTTTCTCACAGCCCCTCTGTCACTGACACAGACACGAACGGTAACAGCTCACAGCTGAAAGAGATCAATGTAAACTCATCCATGGCTGTATAAGACCCACTGTGCTGTTGACGTGGTATAAAGAGAGAGAAAGTCCACACATGAAGAAGGTGGGGTGGATGGATGACTCAAACAAACACAAGACTCATACCCAGGAGACATAATGTAATTAAAAGTTTTAAGGTACATATCATCATGGCATCATGTAAAGAGTTGCTTCAGTTACGCATGACTTACATGTGTCACATGACTTTCATTTCGCTGAAGTGACATCATGAGTTGTACATAATGTGACATAGCTATTATAACCCCAAATATGCTAACCCTAAACTGAACCAGTTCTTTTTTTTTGCTGAGGACATGACAGGAAATGGGGAGACATGAAGCAAAGGGCCACAGGCGGGAGTCAAACCTGCAGCTGCTGCAGAGGACTCACAGCTTCAGTATACAGGGCGAATGCTCTACCAGACCACCTTTTGTGCCTAAACTTAACCAAATTTTTTTAACAGTGTTGATCATGTTAAAAGACAGTTTGATGGAATTAATCACACATTAAAAAGGTGTTGGGGCATCAATGTTCTTTTTTCACTGGAATAAAATGAATCTTTCTTTCTGTGTCTATAGTCAGACGCTTATGGCACAGACCACACCTGTGTTGTTACACAGGTAAGCAAAAAATAACATCCATCCATTCATCCATCCACCCTCATCCACTTATCCAGGGTGGGGTCACAGTGGCAGCAGTATTATCTCCCCAGCAAAGCTTTCCAGCTCCTTCTGGGGGATCTTGAGGCATTCCCAGGTCAGATGAGATATGTAATCCCTTCAGCTCCCTCTGGGTCTACCTCTGGGTCTCCCTCCCAGTTAGACGTCCAGGAGGCATCCTAATTAGGTGCCCAAACCACCTGAGCTGGCTCTTTTTGACGCAAAGGAGTAGCAGCTCCCTCCAGATGTTTTGAGCTCCCCACCCTATCTCTAGGGCTGAGCCCAGCCACCCTATGGAGGAAGCTCATTTCGGCTGCTTTATTCTTTCTATCACAACCCAAGTGAGGGACGCCTGCTGCACCAACCTGCCTGTCGATCTCACGCTCCATCTTCCTGCTACTCGAGAACAAGACCCTGAGATACTTGAACTCCTTTGCTTGGGGCAGCAACTCACCCCCCACCCGGAGGGAGAAACGCTTTTTCCAGCAGAGAATCATGGCCTCAGAGTTGGAGGCACTGACCCTCAGCTCAGCCGCTTCACACTCAACTGCAAACTGCCCCAGTGCGCGATGAACCTCATGGCCCAATGAGGCCAACAGAACCACATCATCTGCAAAAAACAGAGATGCAATTCTGACTAACTTAAAAATCTAGCAGCCATTTTGGCTAATCACCCAGTCTCCACAAAAGCAAAAAGCAAATGCAGACTTTTGTCATCATGCAATGTTTCTTCTGTATAGAGATAAGTAATTAAGTCAAACCCTTCACTTTGGCAGTTGTTGAGCATGTTTTAGCACTTAGCACTGACACACAGACCTAAACCCAACAAGCTCTGAAGGATATTTTACTTTGTCCATGTCCAGTTAGATGAGTACACTGTGTCTAACGGCTGTTATCTTGCAGTCAAACCTTGAGCTGATCTTCAGGGGAGAGCTGCCAGCGGAGGACGACCGAGCCGTTTGTTAGCACAGATTATTAAATCCACTCCGCTTGTTAAATACAGCTGTCGGGGGCAAAAGTTGGGACACATTACATCTTACCGACGTCTTTTATGTCCTTCTTAAATATGAACAAGGCTCCCTGTGTGTACGGCTTTTTGGTTATGAAATTAAGTAAAACATACGCACACAAATGGAAACTGTGAGTAAACCTGTTATGTAATTCTTGCTGTCTACTCAGCTTAAGCAGAGGAAGGTTTTGACTAATAGCCATATGTTGCTCAGAGAAAAATGAGGCATACTTACAGAGAAATGCACTCTGTGGCTCCTTGCAGGAAAAAGATTTAAAAAAACAAACAGATTTTCTTTTGACCTGAAAACAGTGAACGATCTCTGCTATCTGGTGCAGATCATTTATTTTATTTTAGAGGTAAATAAAGATGTAACGCTGTGTGATTTCTAAAGCAGAGCCGCTCACGTGATGATGCTGATGACACACGATGGATGATGTGGACTCTCATTAAGTGCTGCTGTCGAGGTGCCCTTGAGCAATGTGTTGAGCCTCGTGGGCCTCATGAAACATACTGTATGAAGCATGTTTTACGCCCATCACAACATTATAATAACTCCGTCAGTCAGTCATAGCAGCAGGGATTACCTTGAAACACAACAGAGCCTCATCTGTCTGTTCATGTGAGTGATGTGCGTCAGGGGAGAAAAACTATTTCTGTTCCTGTTACACTTGCATTTAAGGACTCTTATGGATTGTACCAGGATGATTCACAAAGATAGTGTTAGCAGTAACTTAAATGACTCAATATTCATCATGGTGGTTAGAGAACCACAAGGTCAAAGCTTCACTAGTTGATATTTTTATATTAACAATTGATCAGATGACTAAATTGTTTACTGAATGAGGCAAATCAATGCCAAGGCACTGGATGATGACACACATTCAAGCTCTACTGTTTACCTTGCAATCGTTGTAATAAAAGATGGAATAAATGCTGCTGTGATTCATTTTCCAGATTTGTAAAACACAGTCTGAGTCTATTATAGCTGATATTTTTAATTAATTGATCCTTTTACAATTTGTAAACAATGAGAAAGCTGCATTTTGACAACGGAAGTATTGTGGACCACGACAACTTGTCAAACACGTGCGAACACGAGCAGAATTCTGAACAACTTAAGTTAACCAAAGGAATATTGATTCTGTCGTATCATATACACAACAACCAGACATTTCAGTAATTTTGGTGCTGGTAAAATGTTTAATTCAACAATTTGTCTGGATGACTGGCGGCGACTGCTACTTCTGTTGCCAAAATGCGCACGCAGCTTTTCAAAGATGTTGGCTGTAAAAGGGCCTATAATGAATCAAATGATTACATTTAATGTGAAATCTTTAACTTGAAACTACTGAGAATTTATCCTCAGTATAAATGCAGCACGTTCATTTTTGTTCCCATTTTTCATGAGCTGAAGTAAAAGATCTAAGACTTCTTCTGCACACATTAAATGATTATTTCTCTCAGACTGTCTTTGCCAAGACCATGGCAAATGGTCCATCCACCTGACAGATGTGGCATATACAGATGCTGATTGAACATAAGGATCATGACACAGGTGTTGATTGGACTGTCACAATAAAAGGCTACTATAAAAAAGACATTATTAGATACTGGTGTCTATCTCACATAGGGCTACAGATATAATTTTTTTCCCAAGAGGGCAAAGTCATGACCCATCAATTCTGTCTCTGATTGGCTAGTGCTCGTTGCCTTTGTTGGTTAGTTTGCTTAGGTTTAGGCATGAGGAGTGATTGATTAGAGTTACAGTTTGAAAATCTGGGTAAGTCAAAGTCATGACTTTTGCCTCCTGGGAGAGGAAATTTTGTGTCTGTAACCGTATGTGAAATAGGTGTGAAACAGTGTGTCCACTTGACTTCTGTGGTACTTTCTATCAGCAGCTTCATTATAAAGATTATAGACATTTTTACAAAGTTGTACATGTGTTTCTAAATAACGTACTGTTTTATTTCATCATTAATAAACAAAAACCCACAACAAACAACAAAAAGTCAACATGGGGTTATTCAAAGTTTTAAGTTACCTAAGTTTTGTCATGTATGTGAATATAAATGATGGCATTTCCTTTGAGTGGTATACACAGCATACTTATTTTAACCCCAACAACAATCTTTTCCTATGACTGATGATTTATTGATTAAAATGAAAATGATTTTTTGTGTCTAAACCAAAGCAAACTGTGACCATTTTGTAACATAAACCACATGTTTAATGTCATGTGACATTAACTACATTAACAGTAACTTATGTAATGTTTGTAAAGTCAGGTAAGCCTGTCACTGCTGGAACTCTCCACTGGTAATATATCAGTCCCTCCAGGAACAACAAATACACGTAAATTCTGCATTACTTTGCAATTTTTTACCAATCAACACAACTTTTTCTCTAATTTGGCCAATTTTCATAGATTCCTGCAGTTCCACCAATCATAGCAGTCCCCCGCACAAACGTCATAACCCTAACCCTAACTCAAACAGGTTCTGTACGCTATCATTTTGTGCTTCGTTGACTTTGAGCTCCAAGAATATTTTGCTTCTTTGTGGAATACCCACCAGGTGCACTTCTTCATTTACAGTGAAAGCAGATTTTGTTAGAATTTTTATAATCTCAAGCCTTTTAGGTAAGGTTTACTCTGAAGACTCAGGACATTGAGGACTCCTGTGTTCCTGCAACTTCATTGCAAAAAACACCTAAAAACATCAAAATGTGCGTCACAATTTTTTTTAGAAAAGCTGGTGTGAAATCAGCCCTTTTAGGCCACAACAATCCCCATACCAGCCCATGAAATCCTGGAGGGACTGATATACCTCATTTTGCGAGTGACTGGCAATCGACCTATGCTGTTGTGTAGGTATGAGGATGTGCTGAAACAGTCTCATGTCACACTGCTGGTTTTGGAATCATGTTGTAGTCACTATGAGTGAATAGTGTCTTGTGTTATTGTCTGTTTTGTCAGAAAAACTAATTAAATATGTTGTCAGTGACAATTTCACTGATACATTAAGTATTTTGCAACTTGCCACGTATGTTAATTAACATTTCCTCGTTATTATTATATATATTATTATGTGTATCATTATTAAGATCATTATAATCTAAATGATATTTTATTAGTATTTTGGTCAGCATTACATTTACCTAAAAAACAAAAAAACAAACAAACAAATGAGTTGTATAGAAACATAATTTCTAATATAATTTTGGGGCTGAACATGGCCACTGTCTGAATTTTGCTCCTTGTGAAGCCTATGAGGCCTTTCATTAAAGCGATATTCCACTTTAAGAGATTAACCCACGCAGTATATACTCACCACCATGTCAATGTGATGGTGGATGAAAATCTTCAATTTCCAAAACAGTCCTTGAGTTTTAGGAGAAACAGTGTAGCAGCCTCATCCAGTACAATGGCAGTGAATGGTGACCACAGATAAAACGTTAAAAATAGAACACAAAACAAATACAAAATGTCTCCATCCTGCTTGTGTGGTGTAAGTGTCCGCAAGCCGCAACATTAAAAATTAACTGCAAAGGACGCCATTTTCGCCATGTTTTTTAGCAGAAATATCAGCTGTTGCAGGTAGCTGGTAAGATGTAAACATGGCGTCGATCTCGCGAGACTTCGTATATATCCTAATGGCCGCACATGCCGAAGTCTCGCGAGATCGACGCCATGTTTACATCCTGTCT
>JAJHUR010072772.1:0-31441 GCA_027495735.1 Lutjanus campechanus
ACATAAAAAATACATCAGACTTAAATGGTACTTAAGAAAAGAAAACACACATTTTGACCACTTCTCACTCTCTCTTACAGACCTTGAACATCTTCTGCAACCTCCAGAAGCGCCAGTTTGAGCACGTGCAGCACTTGTTTGACGTCTGCATCATTGCCACTGACCTGGCCCTTTATTTCAAGTAGGCTTTATGACAACAGCCACAGTTTGTGACAGATGTGAAATAATGCTGGTGAAAGATTGTCCATAGCTGATGTGGCTCAAAGGTTTAGCTGCAGCCAATCAATGCTTGTCTGTCCATCCATATCTTTCTTTTGGTGGACACATTTTATGAAATCAATTTGTGTATTTGCTTAGTTCTGTTGGTTTCATTGACTGTTTGCTCTCTCATCTGTTTGTCCTCGTGCAGAAAAAGAACCATGTTTCAAAACATTGTGAACGCCACAGAGCCAATGGCAGATGAAAAGGAGGCCATTGCCTTCGTTTCCAACAACCCCACCAGGAAGGAAATCGTCATGTATGTAACTGTTTCAAGCAGAGGATAATATAATATAATACAACTGTTGATAGAACTCTGTCAGGTTTACTTTAATATATATATTCTGCCACAGCAGACCCTTGCACATTATCTGCATCAGTAACAGCAGGGTGTCATCTTGTCTCTCCTGACTTTCTGCCTGTCTCTCACCTCCAGGGCCATGATGATGACAGGTTGTGACTTGTCAGCTATCACCAAACCCTGGGAGGTACAGAGCAAGGTGGGTGGCCTCCACAGCCTTCACATGGGCTGATTAAAGAATGTATAGTAAAGCTAGCGAGAAGCAAAGGATACACAAAAAGCATAGGAGTAAATTATCATGTAGTTTAGACTCTTTTTCCAGGACGAAACTGATAGAGGGACGGGACTTACAGAAGAGGTTGCACTTACAAATCTGCCTTCTTCACCACCAGTGATAGCACCACGTGTCTATCAACACAGAGCACAGTCAGGCTGCTGATATTTCAGAGCCATAGATTCCTTACAAACCTCAGTCAGATAAAGGATCAATGAGTGAAGTTGACTACAGTAATGTATTCATTTAAGCAGCCCCTTTGCCCCTGCACTCTCTCTGCTACTAGATTGGGGATGGCAGGTAAAAAAGGGAGATGCAATTTAGTCATTTTGCTAACAAGGAGGATGGCGTACCCTCCCCAACACGTCACCTATTACATGTATGTGTAAATACTGTTGATGGGAAAGCATTGAAAATCAAGCAATGTCCTGAACGGTGTTTATTTCCCAGTATCATTCTTTGTTTCTGTGTTTGTCTGTCTGCTTCTCTCCAGGTGGCTCTGATGGTCGCTGCTGAATTCTGGGAGCAGGGAGATTTGGAGAGAAGTGTTTTGGACCAACAGCCAATTGTAAGGGTCATACCCCTCTTGTGCCTTCCCTTCTTTTCACATGATTTTTTTTTTTGATTTCTCAGGATTGTTTTTCACTTGAAACTCTCTCCCCTGTCTCTCTCAGCCCATGATGGACAGAAACTGTGCCGAGCAGCTACCCAAGATGCAGTGTGGTTTCATCGACTTTGTGTGCTCCTTTGTCTACAAGGTAACAAACGACATTTCCACCACACAGCTCCACCATTTATCCTCAGAAAAAGTATGATTATTATAAACAATGAGGAGGAGGTGATAGTTTGAAGATGGATTTCGAGGCAGAGGAGTCTGGCCTGTGCTCTGTGTTGCAACAATTCATCTGTAACTGCTGGAATTTCAACACACCAACTGTCTAAGAGGGGTGTAACGATTTAATCCAGCTTCTATTTGATTTTGATTTTCAGCAAAGCCAAGCAAAGCACCATAAACACCTTTATTCTGTCCACAAGTTGTTTTGACTCAGCTCAATTTAATCGATTTTGATACTTTCAAAGACTTTGAGCTCTACAAATGTAAGTAACTAAACTGAGTTGTTAACTTTACTCCATAGTTTAAAATGTGACTTCTCTTCTCAAGGTAATAGCATTTATTTTCAAGCACCAACTGTGCAACAAATCCTCATTTGTAAAGCTTGGTGTGTGTTCACTTTTGGATGAGACTGTGTCAGACATGTGTAGCTTCAACTTCAGCTAGAGCTGAAAAATGAAAACGATGTCTGGGTTGCACCATTAAGGATTCCTTTTTAAACCTGCATAAAACTTTAAAACTAGCTTAAAATTAAGAAAGAATTTATTAACCTCTCACGAAACTGCAGTTTAGTTGAACTTTAAACTTACACTTACTAGTCATCGAAAGCATGCATTAAAAAAAACATCTCCGTACTGATTAAACCTTATGTAACAAAACATAAATAAACATGGATTTACTAAACTGAGATTAGTTTTAATTGTGCACGAGAGCTCTGCTTAATTTTAAATCTGGATTTACTCATTTTAAACCTAGTTTTCCTAAACTCTGATTGCAACTAATCCTAGGTTAAATCAGTGTGTGTCGGTGTAGCTCCTACGGACGACAAAATGACCATTGAGTTTTACAAATGTGCTGTTGTAGCTTCAACCATCTTGGGCAAGATAACAGGATGCATAGATGAACCCGCTGAACTCAGCTGGCCCCGTCAGGAATGTTAGTTTGCTGTTTGTCAGTTTGACAGGATGGTATTTAGACAAGAACACACATCATCCATAACTGGGAACATGTGTCGGTCTTCCCTGTGGATTTGTGGTCTAAGAGGCATATCATGTAATTGCAACAAGTTCTTCCTCTACGGTATGCATCCCACAATGTGAGTAACATATTCTTACATCCAGTGTATTTTCATTCATTTATCAAGGAGTTCTCCAGGTTCCACAAAGAGATCACACCCATGTTTGATGGTCTCAACAACAACCGGGCACACTGGAACGAGCAGGCCGAGGTATACAACGCAAAGATGAAGGCCATTGAGGACGAGAAGAAGAAATTGGAAGAAGAGGAAGCCAAGAAAGGTAAAAAAAAGAAGTGTATCTTGGTCCAGTTCTCTACTTACACAATATAGTGTAAAAGCCACCAAGACTAATTGTCAGTGTTCATATGTACTATGTACTGTTCATATGTCCGTGCTAGCTAATGTTACTGTAACAATGTTGGTGAATGTTATTTTAACGTTAGCTTTATAGCTCGCTTTTGTAAGATGGTGTAGGCCTATGTCAGGCACTTACATTTTTGGCAGCTCTTCGAAGCACCGGGTGTAAAAAAAGTGACATAACATTAGCTAAGCTGTGAAAATTAGGCTAACATTTCGGCTAGGCTAACACTACTAACACTACGAATACCATGACCTGGATGACTGAGAACCTTTACAGACATAGGCTAACATTGGTTCTACAGCTGTTGTAACAAGTTACCCTTCAAGGCTTTCTGTCAGAAAGCCCTTTTAGTTTAGTTTAGTGTAGGGGAACAAATCAGTAAAATACCAAGATTTCTGTCCAAAAGGGCTTTCTGGCAAAAAGCCCTGAAGGCTAACTTACACCATGGCAAGCTGAGTGACTAGCGAACATTACTAATGATTATCTAAAACACTGGGGTGATTATTAAAATGTTCAAAAAATGCTATATATGAAAAACAAATGGTAAATACAAAATGGGCAAGCTGAAGGTAAAAAGTCAAGAAACTAAATTAAAAATGAAGAAGTACTGTAAAGTACTCACTTTGGGGGCTTGACGTCACTGTAGAGTTAACAGGAAGTAACCAGACAAGCACTTAGTAAAATGCATATATGTGGCACTACATTGCAAGGTGATGACCTGATAGAAGTGTTGATACATCTTTGTTTTGTTTCTGTGTGTTTATGTAGCTGGAGGTGACGGAGGGAAGTCAAAGACTTGCACCATTTGCTAAGTTCCTCCAGGGCTTCTGGATCTGGACTGATTCGGCCTGGTTAGGACTAACCAAGGCTATGCTAGCCTGACAACTAGTCTAGTTGGAGCTTGACTAGGCTAGCTCGGTCTGGACTGATCTACACCGGCGTAGTTCTCTCTGGTTAGGTGCTATCCGTTCTGGCGCAGTCTGTTCCAGCCCTGCTTGGCCTGGTCAGGTTCAGTCTAGCCTAACTTTAGTCTAGTGTAGTCAGGTCTGGTCTGCGGTCCAGCCTAACTATCCGCCAAGGAGGGAAGAGTCAGAAACATCACCTATAAGTAAAGTTGGGACTCTGACTGCAAGAGAAGCAATTTGACACTGAAGACATGATGTGTTTGAACTTCCTCTGCCATGAACATTTGAACAACAACATGGACGACATATATTCCCCTTTAACATAGCAATAATCTAAACATTTCTGACATCTGTGGTTTGAAACCATTGTTGGAGACACTTATAAGCTATAAGCAAATGTTCCAAATCAAGCTAAAGAACAGATACAAACTCTTCAGTATAGATAGCTCAGATAGGGTGCTGCATGTGGGGTGTATACATGCCAAAGCAGTGTTCCTATTGTTCCTATTGGCAGTCAGTGTAGCAGTACTGTAGTTTGCACAATGCACTTAGCTGCTGCTGTTTTGGCAGTGGCAGGCCACGAATGGAGGCACAATAACCACGTAACTTTATACTTACTGGGATCTGGGTTACAATTGTTTGGTGAACGAGTTGTGGAATTAATTCCTCGAACACGCGAGCAGGAAACTGCAATCTGAATCATCTGTTGTCGCTGTGAACAAACCTTAAAGCCCAGATACTCAATCGACAAGGGCTTTTACCTCGAAAGGCGTCTATGAGTCACGTAATGGTGTATTTATATTAATATGCAATCTATCTATATATATTTTTTTGGATTCTTTGACTAAGAATTTTGTACTTGAACTGTCTTCATGGATGGCGAGTTTGAGAAAAGAGGGCGTTGTGAATCTAGAAAATGTGAAACCTTTGATGTCAGCTTGGAAAAACACCTGTAAGCTGTTAACGTTTATGTCCAACGACCTGGAAAACAACTAAAAAGCTACTATACATAATATTTACACCAGTGTTTAGAGCAAAATTACAATTCCGTATCAATTCAAAAAGATAATGTGCATGATTTCACATGTATATAGTTTATTACATAGAAAATGTAAAATGTAAATTGTATAAACTTACAGAATAACTGAGACATACAACTGATTTGAAGGATGTACAGTGAAAGCAACCTTTGTCTCTCCTCAGGAGGAGGCAAGAGTCGGAGTCAGTCAAACAGGGCACAGTAGATCTACCTCTCCTGTAAGAAGATTTGATAGGATTTGATTTGATTGCCAGCCAGTGTTTGAGATCCACACAGCTTTAGACTTTAAATACCCTTCTTACAGAGGAGGTAAAGCAGGCTACCAAAGCCTTATGTGTGTGCAGACGACTTGTGTTTAAATGTGGGAGATGCAGCTATAGCATCATTGATTGTATGATACAGGCTTCTCTCTCTTCACTGATGCAACAGCGTGACGAATCGCGCAATAACTGACTGTTTGATGTCAACTCAGTGTGAATCTCCCCCCTCAACTCCTCTCCATGTAAACCTGAATTGAACTTGATCTGGTCAGGCATTTGAGTTGACAGCAACCCCCCCTCGCAGTGAACTTTCTGAAACACTTTTAGCAGTGTCCCTCGTGGGTGCAAAAGCAAGCTCTCGACTTCCTGTTACACAATGTCATCTCCTCTAATCAACGGGGGCATCAATCAGAGGCACTTAATCCTATCAGAATGGCTTTGGGACTACCTGGAAACTCCTTTTGTGCTGCTTGAGGTGAAGCGAGGAGCTGTTGTGATTACTGGAGCCAAAACTGTGCAAAAAAAAACATTTACTGAACCAACCCCTGAGTGATGTTTTAATGATTTAACCATGTACCTCATTGTTCCTTTTGCACACATTTTATATGGATGGTTACACCACCAGTGATTAAAAAATGGCTCCTTGCTTTTCCTTCAAGGACCCTTTGTGAGATACTATATAATGCACTGTATTAGGGCTGCAACTAACAATTATTTTCATAATCGATTAATCATGTAGTCAATTAAATGTCAAAAATTTTTGAAAAATGCCCTCCACAATTTTCACTTTTGTTCAGTTCAGTCCAAAACCCAAAGATTCTGTATTTACTCGCATAAATGACAAAGAAAAACAGCAAATCTACACATTTAAGAGGGTGGAGCCAGCAAATCTTTGACATTTTTGCTTGAAAAATGACTGAAACGATTAATCAATTATCAAAATAGTTGGCAACTAATTTCTTTTGATTAATTGACTGATAGTTGCAGCTCTACTCTGTATACTGTCCCCTATCAACTGTCATTGAGACATTAGAAATCTATCATTTGATTGTATGTAAATGACCTGTATGTAAGTATGTATGTATGTGTCATGAGATGTAATATGTGTAAGCAAATAAAAGGAATTTATGGAGGTGTAAGAATGAGTATGAAAATAATAAAACGCACTCAAAAAGGTGATCTTTTATTCACACTTAACTCGTGCACATGAAGAGTAGACAGAGACAGGATGAACTCATAGAATGAAACCTTGGGCTTAGCTGTGGCAGCGCTCGTTCTTAGTCATATATCGTGCAGGGATCTTAGAGGCTCCAAAGCTGGATGAGCCGCCGGGGAAAGAGGATCAGTGGATTGGTTCTGATCCCTGGCCGATACAATGTTGTCTGGCCATGTTGTTCAACATCCTGTGTCCAGCCTGTCCTGTCTTTAAGTTCCGCATGTAGAAAACTGGAGTTTTCATGGTGTGTTGCATTCGTCATCATTTGGAAGACAACGAACGCTGTTAAATCTAAGAGCATGGGCACTTCATCTTCCTTAACAGGGCCTCAAAATCAAAAATTCTAAGTCCTGTCCATTCAAAAATGTGATTTCCTCACTGTTCCTACCTGTGAACGTTTAAACCTCACTGGGCAGAATGATGTTTGTGCAGAATTTGACACTAAAAGGCTATTTTCCTGTTCATCTGCAGAAGGGGGAAAGTGTCTCTTGGCTCACAAGTAGTTTCAGGACCAATCCAGTATGCTATTTACAGCGGTGAGGTAAACTTTCTTTGAAGTGGGAGACAAGTAGTTAGCTTTAAACTAGCCAATTCTACTTTTTGTTGAAATATCAGACCAAACACTTTCCTGTGAGTTACTGCTATTTAAAATTCATAAATTTCTCCCGAGATATTCATATATGTGAAGGCAAGAAGATTTCACAAAGAAAAGAAATGTTGACAACACAGTTGATCAATTATGTGTTCAAGTGTAGGAGTATAGCCAGGGGCCGAATCATGAACACAAGCCATGAATGAATAACAACTGAAGGTTGTTATTACTTAGTGTACCAGTCACTATACTTAACCACCTGTTAGCTCACATTACCGTGAATCGCAGAGTAAATTATTTCTTCTGAGAAAGCAGAGAAGAAAGTTATAACGAGACAGACTGAGCAGTAAGAGGCGAAGTAATTGTCTTTATTTAAGCCAAGGTCTATAATCTCCTAGCAACCTCACGCAGTTTCCTTCTCTGGACATCGAAGTGCAGGCAGCGCTTCAATCTGTCCTTGGCCAGCAGGACATTGAGCTAATCCTTGTTGTCTTTTTTTTAACAGCAGAGTGCTTGGCTCTTTTGTACTTCTGTTTCACACAGGATCATATCTACAGTGCAAATTCCAATTAATAAGAGATAAGTTAAAGTTTAGGTAATTCTAACAAATTAAAACAAGAACTTGGGCACAGTGGTGCTTTGAGATACGTGCTAATATAATGCAAGCATAATGCGGCCTTCAAATCAAACTTCCGACTGTATTTTGTGGTTACGACACAAGTGGTTAAGTTATGAGAACACCACTGCAAGACAATGGCAACATGGATGCCAAAACTATCAGCATCTCAAAGCCACCAAAGCTAACAATTTAGCATGCTAGAGAGCAGGTGACATAATGCAGGAAATTCACAGGCAGAATTAAAAGATTAGGCCGTGGGGAATATTCTCATTCACCTTAGTCATGATGTGAACTCTGAGTTTTCAGAAAACTTCCACTTTGAGGTTGTGAATACCACAAGAGGGCTGTGTTCATATTGACTCTTCTCATGAATCTAGTAAAAACGACCCCACCTGAAGGCAGCATTACATATTTACCATGTTAGCATGCTTACATTTGCTAGTTGGCACTAAACACAAAGCATAGCTGAGGTAAATTTAGATTTGGCCAGATTTTCTGAATGAAAACGAGGATATTTCCAGTTCAGCAGCCAATATATCATGGTTATTATGATAAGGTTATTGTCTATGAAATTAAGGGGGTACAATTACAGTTTCATGTATTTTTACCACAGTAATGGTTGTAGTTTAAATTATGGTGCAGGGCAACTGATAAAACTGGATACTAAGTCATTTTGTAACCCATTTCAAATAAATCATTGTTTACATTACCACAGTGTTCTCCTTCCTCTCATATCTTCATTAATAAACAGTGCACTATTAGATAAAATACTTGGGTTATCGGATTCCCATGGCCTGCCTCATTTTTGTCATTTATCCTAAAAAGATTGCAGGGAATAATAGCTCTGTAATCATATTTTACCTTTCCTCTGTGTCTTCTTTAACACATAGTTAAAAACAGGGACATATCCCTTTTTCCAGCTGGGGACAAGGCCACAAAAAATGGGAACTGTCACCGGTTGTCTGGTCACCCTAAGCTGAGGTTAATGGGAATGTCATTAGTGTTTCAAATATGTTGTTTACTAACCAAAGTATTGGACAAATTGTAATTTCAACCTGCCATTGGATCCAGATGAAATGTTACATCATTTACGTCACTACATTTCATCCCAAAGGGACATGTATATTTGTACCAAAGTTGTGGACCAACCAACAGACAGACAGACATTGTCATCCCTAGAGCCCCACTGCTATCATGGCTAAAACTATTTCCTGCTGCTTTCTGCAGTGATAGTGGTGGGACTGAACTGGTGCGGGGACAGACATGTAAATCAAAGACTCTGACAGGTACAGGATAAACATTATGTTTATTTCTGTAGCAGTAATGAGACATAGAGTCAAAGAGACCTACATGCACACAAGACTCAAACAGAACACGCTTAATGTCAGCGGTGCGCAGGAGGAAGTGTAGTCACAGCAGGGTTGCTGCCAATACCAGCCGAGTCAAAGAAACATGTCTTCAAAGTACTCATCAAACTCCTCCTCCCTAGACAGATAAAACAACCAAAATCACAGAGGTGTTCCTGTCATGCATGGTGCTCACACAGACTGTTAAATGCTTTGTATGGGTGGCCCCTGACTAATTCTGGCAGTGTTAGCTTTTTGATTTCATTTACATTTTATTGAAGCTCTAGTCTAGACGATATGAAATGATGGTAGAGAATACAAATAAATATATAGTGGCTGGCTGCAAAAAAAAAAAAGACTAAACAAAGGAGCAGGCATCAATGTGATACTTGTGAAAGGCATTTCTTTATGTTTTCCATGATGGTTCTGTTTTTACATTTAAATAAATACTGAAAGTGAACCCCAACATAATTGTCATTGAACCATAACTTATAAAACCCAGCTAATACTGTGCTGAGGTCATTTGTAGTCAGTGCAGTGAGTCAGAAGCACTACCATTGCAGATAAATCTTTCTGAGAGCAGAAATTCAAATGTCAGGAGTAGTGTGACAGGAGCAGGTTAAAAGTTTAGTGTCTTTCCTGACAGTTCAGAGCAGCTTTGTGCAATATATCTTAGTGGTCTACCTAATGTGCTATATAGGGATCTATAGCCCATATACGTTAAGTGGTAAAGACTGTCTCTGATGGTCTTAACAACAGCTTACGGGGTTTGGTTTAATATGAACATTAGCTGTTAGCTCACCTTGACTTTTCCTCCACTGCCGGGGCAGGTCCTCGCCAGTGGTCAGCTTCTGATTGGCTCTCAGGCTCCTCGCCAGCTTCGGAGTCTAACAGGAGAGTTTCAGAGAGTGGTCAGTCAGTGGCCAATAACCCTTGCTCATCAGTTTCAACGTCAGGGTCGTCACTGAAGTCTACATAAAGTACGATTGACTATCAACTCAGGCAGGTCCTTCATTGCTACCTAATCCTGTGGCACTATATTTGGGGGTTAATAGGGGACCAGCAGGGGCGGATTCTGTCATTTTGGGGCTTAAGGCAAAGATAGGCATGGGGCCCTACACAACTTTTGTTCTCCTCTTTTCAGTCCTTGAATAAGTAGTAAGTCATAAAACTACACTTTTATTTATGGTGAAGTGCGAAGGATGAATTTAAGAGTCTCAGAGCCTCAGGAAAGAAGCTGTTCTGAAATGGTGGTACTGCAGTGGATACTTCTATACCTCTTGGCAGATAGCACCAGGGTAAGCAGGTTGTGGCTGAAGTAGGTATTGTGTTTGTGGTGTTATATTTTGGGGTAAATCGGGGCCTAGCAGGGACAGATTTCATAATTTTGTGGCATTGGGCCTCAAAATGCCTTGTTCTCTGCTTTTTCACCTCTTGAATAAACGAGTCATAAAAATAAACTTTTACCCATGGTGGAGTGCTAAGGATGAATTGAGGAATCTCACAGCCTCAGGAAAGAAGCTGCTCTGTTGGTGGTATGGCAGAGGATACTTATGCACCTCTTGGCAGACTGCAGTAGGGTAAACAGGCTGTGACTGGGGTGGATAATGTCTTTTAATATCCTGCTAATTAGCTTTGCTTCATTTCTCAACAGTTATCCAGAACACCAAACAGTGTGTTTACACAAGTTGGCTATTGTCTTCCTGCATAATTTCTGCAGATGTGTAGATGTGGTGGCCCTGATACACTATGGATTTAGCATTCTGATGCCAATGTATGGATTTTTAGAAGGACATAATAAATTATTGAAAAGTTAAAAAACAAAACAAAACAACAACTTTCTTAACCCTAACTTTGTGCTGTGTTTTATGGGAATTGGTTTATTGGTAATTTGCGGCAATTACTGACCTGGGGCCTAAGAGCCTACTTTTTACCCCCTAAACTGTTCAATATTGCCATGGCCAAACCAGATCACTTTGTACTAAACAAAAATTGTGGCTTAGTTTTGCCAGCCCTCCTAGATGTGACTGTAATATAAAGTTCCCTTCATTTTCCAGGAGACAAAGCGCTTCCATAACCTCAAAGTCCCTTCTTAACCTTCCCTGAATGCATCACTCGCAAATTACATGATGTTCTGAGGATTCCTACAAGTCAAATTCAGCCTTCAACAATGTGCAACTGAGGCAAAGACAAGAAAGTGTGAGTGTTTGTGTACAGATTCCAATGCCTGTTGAACTCAATGACATAACCTTTGGACACAGGACGTTTGTTTTTGTGTACCACTTCACCGACCCGTCTACCTATAACCCATCCATCCATCCAGACAGACCCCAGAACAAACAAAACTGGGACACAGGGGGCAAAGACATATTTCATTTCACGGTGCTCACAGTGAAGGGCAAAGAGATGAGCTAAAAAAGCAAAAAAGTCCAGAGGAACGGGGGACAGAGAGTTGAGAAAAAGCAGACCTGCTGTCTGCCTATTATTATTCACAAAAGAAAGGACTGTCGGGGTGTTTTTACTCCAGAAGTTTGGAGGAGTGTCCCGGCTTCGAGGCCCAGGGGAGTAGATCATAAACTGTCCAATGTGTTTTTTTAAAACAGGGGAGGTACTTCTGTGTGAGAGAGGGAGTGAGTTATGAACGCTACCTTTGTCCGAGTCCTGTGACTCCTCTGAGCTGCTGGAAGAGGAGGAGCGATCTGTAGAGAAAAATATATTTTAATAAGAAGGGAGTCTTTCCAAAAAAAAAAATACTGTCAAACACAAGAGAAAAATTAGAATTTCCTCATTTCCAAAAACAAGCTATAAATGCAATGAGGAGAGGAGAGGAGAAGAGAGGAGAGGAGAGGAGAGGAGAGGAGAGGAGAGGAGTCTCACCTTTGTACCTCCTGCGTTTATCTTTGTGTTTGTGTTTCTTGGAGTGTGAAGATGATCTTTTCCTCTTCTTCTTACTCTTCTTCTGTGGTGGCTCCTGGTTCTCCTCTGATAACCTTTTAGTTTTTGTCTTTGCTTTCACCTCCTTCCTCCTACAAACAGAACCACACTGTGAGCAAACCATATTCACATTATAAAGCAGCCAAATGAAGCATGATTTGGGAGACAACCTGAAATCCTTCAGCACCAGAGGCACTTTAAGAGGCGCATGAATGAATCTTAGCTAGAGCTTTTAAATAAAAAAGAGCTTTCTATATATTTTGCTACAAAGTCAGCTGGAACACTCAAAGGGACTTTTAAAATCCTAACCAACTGTAAAAAGCCTTGGCATCACATATCTAATGCATGAATTTGCAGATTTCAGTCATCTTTATGGGGATTTCTTTCCATAACCAGCTACAGCTTCAGTATCCCATTCAGTTGTGTCTAGATTCAACTTGTGAAAATAACAAAATGTGATATATAATCATGACTGGTATGAGGAAGGTCAGACAGGAGAAATCGTGGTTTGAATCTTAAAACCCTGCATGCTACAAAATAATGCGTGCTGACTGTCCATGGTGACCTGCCCTACTTCTAGCAGACGTCTGCATGTTTAAAAATCATTCATCACGGGCAAAAACAGTCTACATTTTTTTTTTTATGGCTTTTTAATGTCTCAAAGGTGAAAAGTATATTAGCTTACTTGTGGTGGTAGTTGAGTTTGAAAGAGCACTCAGGGCATAGTCCTAGAAAGAAAAACAGCAGCAGGATTGGGTCAAAGTTGAGCAGTGTTTGTGTCTTTCTATAAGGGCATATATATATGTATATAAATGTGTTTTGAAAGAAGTTCTACTTCAGAAATATATAGTATTCCTATTACCTTAGTAGAATATTTCCACTAACTTTTATATTTTATTTGTCAACTTTGTCAGCATATTTTTTCACTGCTTTACCTTGCTGTCAGACAGCCTTTTCTGGCAGGAAACCACCATTATATAAGCCAAATACTTCTCTTACCAAACCAACCAAACTCCATAGGAAAAATCAGTCATTTCACATTGCAGAACATGGGAGTTGCTGGTCTTCTGTTACCTTTGTTTGTTACTTTGTTTGTGTGACAGTGTGTAAATCTGAACTATCTTTTTAAAACACTAAAGTCATACAATAACACAAACAAACTAAAAGATTGAGGCAGCAGTAAACCAGCAAGTCCCATGTTCTGCGAGGCAAGAATGAGAGAGCTAAATGTTTTGAGAGAGCTAAATGTGGCTTATATAACAGTTTCTTATCAGAAAAGGCTGTGTGATGGCAAAGTAAAGCAATGAAAATACTCTAAATACAGCATACACTTTAACTGATTTTTTTTTAGGTGGTATAAACACCCTTTGTTGCTGACAGTGTCCACAATAGCTCATTGCTTAGCTTCCATGCTGGTACTCCTCTGTTTCTATAAACTGGGGGCATGCTGACCGCCATCTACTGTGGCTCATACACTGACTATCGTTAAGTACATCACAAAAACCTAAATCAAATAAGCCAAACCAACTATCCCTTTAATCCCTTCCCTTCTGGTGAGGAATGAATCCTGAATTTTTCAATCCATGAGAATTGTCTTTTTTTTCTTTTTTTAAAAACTTTCAATTCATGTTGTTACCAACTCTAAATGCTGCAACAAATGTGCGTCAACTCAGAAAATGATCCTACCATATACACATGTAACAATATTGCGCGCATACATCTGGAAGCCTCCTCCTTGATGCAATGCTGGTAGATAATATAAAACTTAAGAGGATCAAGGACAGAACCCTGAGAGACTTGAAACTCTGTAAAATTTAAATGCTTAGGTGTTTTGAGAAATGTATTCTTTAATTCATATTCATTAATTCACAGCAACATCATTCCTATCTATTACAATTCTCCATGTGGCTTACAAAGTTCATGCTCCAGGGTCACCAGACCATGTTTCATTACTGTCTGTCAAAACATTGCATCTAGAATTACTACAAATTGGATTACATTTTCAGTTGATGAGGAGAAACAACTTGTCTGGATGTGACCTGTTGCACTTGCTTGTTAAAACAGTCTGTCATATCTTGCTTGACTGAGTTCACTATGACTAGTGGGTCCTCCAATTATGGTAATTATTCTAACAGGATTTTCTGCAGTATGATACCTGAAGGAGGATTATTATGAGCAGGGTCTTAGACGGGAACCCCCACCAGGCCGCAGCCACACACAACCCCCACGCACACACATACATACATAACTTTTGCAAAGAGAAAATACTGAGTATTTACTGAGTTTGACCAATGCATTTCTCTTCTCGCCATGTTCCACGTAGGCAAAATTCACCTCCCAGCTTTTCAGGCCTTCCTGCTTCTCGCAACGTTTGTTTCCACACTGGAACTGCCCTGGTAGACAAGAGAGCACATGTATTGTATAAATACAAACACATATTTCAACTAAATTTACATTCTTGTGATTTTTAGTCATCTATCTCATATGCACAGTTATTTAAGATGAACATAAACAAACACATTTGTTTTTTGATAATAAGTTAAGAGATAAAGATCAAACATGCCACAGAACTCTGACCGTGAATGCACAATTTTTTGTGTGTGTGAAGATTTATTATCTATGCAATAGAATGGAAGAATTAAAAGGCAGAATTGATGCAGGTGGAAGAGAACAGAACAAAATGCTAATGCTTTATTTCAGGGTTAAGAAATACAGACTATAAATTTCCAAATGCTTCAGTTTCAGAGTCAGGCAGCTTCGAAACCCTGCTGCTATCCTTCGCTCCCCTCCATCTATCTCTACGCCCCGTCCTCCTTATCCCCCTGCTCCTTCTCATCTCTCTTTCTTCACCTCGTCTCATCCCCTCAGGCCTCCCTCCAGCCGCTGCACAGCCTGCCCATTATCCCTAGAGGAGCTTAAGGTGGCATTGATCTGGTCTCCGGGGTTCCTCCAGATTGTAGCAGAGGGAGCGAGTGCGTCAGAGCAGTCCATTCTTGGCAAAGGTGAGAGATATGCTCCTTATTCTGCCAGTGGAAAAGTGATTCCTGCCCTCACCTGACAAAGATCAAGACTCTGTAAACACTGAGGTGAAGTGACGCTGGGCGTCATGGCTTTGGGCCACTTGGACCATACGGCAGACTTTCCCTTCACGTGCTGTATTGGATTAAGGATCTGTGACGTCAGCTAAAAAAAGACACTTCTGGCCCCAGTCCCAGTTGAAATTAGGATGGAACAGCCAATGTGCCACTGCAGCTTTAAAGCAGAATGGTGCTGCTAGATGAAAAATCTGGGAATCATTAAAGTTATACAATTTATCCAAAGAGGGACGTGAATGCTTGTATCAAATTTCAAAACCTAGCATCCAAATTTTGGGGGGGATATTTCACTCAAAACTACCCAAGATTTCAACCTTGTGGTCCTCCACCCGGGATCTAATTGACGGGCACATCGACTGACCAAACTTAGACCCACACTGCTGGCATATCTAAACAGTACTCTCATTTTTAAGTCAACCAATTCCTTAACATATAAAATCAACAACTACAATTTGACGGTTTAAAATGATGACTTGAAAATGTAAGTGCTTAGGTTGTTTGTTCTTCAGTGAACACTGGTCACACTTGAAGAAGCAGCTATATGTACAGACACGCTCGAATTTGTTGATACCCTTACAGCTCTTTGAGAAAAATTCTTCATTCTTCCTGAAAGGAGAGGAAATTAAAAGCTATTTTGTTCTGTGTACTTGCAAACCTTTGGTATGTAACAGAATAAAGCAAAGAAGCTGTGAGAGCAGTTGAATGATTTCTTATTCTACAACAGACATTCTAAAATGGCCTGGACACATTTGTTGTATCCCTACAACAAAGATAATAAATAATTGGATTATATTGATATTTCAAACTAATTAGTTTCTTTAATTAGCACATGTCTCCAATCTTGTAATCAGTCATTCAGTCCATTCAAAAGGAAAAAAGAAGTCACTTTGCTGTTTGGTATTATCTTGTGCACCACACTGAGCACAGACCAGAAAAGCAAAGGAGAGAGATGTCTGAGGAGATAA
The DNA here is from genome assembly GCA_027495735.1 of Lutjanus campechanus. NCBI lineage: Eukaryota > Metazoa > Chordata > Actinopteri > Lutjaniformes > Lutjanidae > Lutjanus > Lutjanus campechanus. Next base: position 16,016 of record JAJHUR010072772.1, read on the forward strand.
AAAAAGAAAATAACAGAGAGAAATGGTAAGAGGCTGAAAGACCTTCTCCAAGCAGCTTGGTGTTCCTGTGAGAGCAGTTGCAAATATTATTAATAAGTTTAAGGTTGTTGGAACTGTAGCCAACCTCCCTGGCCACGTCTGCAAGAGGAAAATCGACCCAAGAATGAACAGAAGGATAGTGCAAATGGTAGAAAAAGAACCAAGGATAACTGCCAACGAGATACAAGCTGAACTCCAAGGTCAAAATACGTCAGTTTCTGATCGCAACATCCATCGCTTTTTGAATGAAAGTGGGCTCTGAGGAAGAAGACCCAGGAGGACTGCACTTTTTTTTAAAGAAAAACAAAATAAAGCCAGACTGGAATTTGCTAAAATATGTATTGACAAGCCTCAGTCCTTCTGGGAGAAAATCGTTTGGACAGATGAGTCAAAACTGGAGCTTTTTTGGCAAGTCATATCTGCCAACAGACGTTCACAGACAAAAATAAAATAAAATAAAGTTTTCAAAGAAAACGGCATGCCTACAATGGAACATGGAGATGGCTTGGTTAGGGTTCCCTGAATCTTTGCAGGGCACAATGAAATCTTAAGCGAAACATAGAAACCAGTGTCGGGGAGTTTGGTCTCAGGCGCAGGTCATGGGTCCTCCAAAGCAGTCTAGTTTCTATTAAATATGGAATGTGGATGCCAATTAAATTAGTCAGTTTCAAGTTGTTTCAAAGAAAATTGTGCATTCTTCATTTTTTCAACCAACTCACATTTAAAATGTCTTAAAAGTTCATTGAGTGAAGAGAAACTGCAGATTGCAGCGTATCTCTTTAAAGCCTTAATGACTGGTATTTTCTGACACTATATGGGTGTGACTTGGTGCACTGCCATCCTCTGAACTCTGTGCCGACATGACGCCATGAGCCGTGCCTGGAGAATCTTCTTCACCATCACCAGTGACGTCAATCACAACCAAACTGGAACTCTCCCATGACATCCTGCTTTCTCCATCACGCACATAAAAAAGTCAATCAACCACACCTGCTGTACTGTATGTTCAGCAGTTTTCAGCAGCTTTCATCTGTAATGAAAGGAGGTGAAAGCCTGTGCTTTGCCTACACAGAACTGAGTGCCCTTGAACAAGGTGCTGAATCCCCTCACTGCTACAGAGAAACAGCTCAGTGTCGAATATAAAAGAATGTGATATATTCGAAGGTTGCAACATGGAGAGTGTGAATGTGTCTGACCCTCCAGCTACTGACAAGCACAACCCTGACAGAGTGGAGTCAATAGAAATCTGTTTTTGGGCAACCACTTTTGAAATAAATGTCAAAAACAAAATAAAATCAAGGTCAGGAAACAATTCTTCACTTATTTCTGATCGTTTTCAGCCCCTTGGTCCCACATTTCCCCACCTGAAAGCTAATAAGAACAACTTTCGGCAGTGGTGCTGTGCCGAGAAGGCAGATTTTTAAAATAGTGCCACACAGAGCATCCCTGCTTCATATAATAAGCCTTACACAAAAGTTCATGTCTGGTTCTCTAGTGAAAGTTTTTTTTAAACAAAGGAAGTAGTGGGTATCCTCACACATCACGTGAGCATCACATGCTCCATGAAGAGAGCTAACACCAGGTCGGCTGAATAAACGGGTTAAGAGAGGAAACTCCTGTCCTCCTACGTCAATGGTTACTAATGCCACCATCCAGCAGCCTGAGATCAAGACGGATACACCACAGGACAGATGGCTTCATGATTAACATTCACTGGATGAAGTTACAGGGCAGTGACCCGAGTCAGTGATCTTTCACTTTCTATTCACTCTTGGACAGCTATTAAAAGTTCACAGAGGACACAGTCTTATAAAACCAAGCCTGTTTTTATGAAAATATTATAATTTGACATGCTAAATCCACAGGGGACGCTGACCAAGGGAATATGCAATTGCTGGTAGACCAAATAGGTCAGACCTTTAGAGACCATAGACTCTTACTTAAAAGAATAGCTTTTCATCATGGGAAAAACACTTAGCCACTTTCTTCTTAAAAGTTAGATGAGAAGATTGATAACACTCAAGTCGGTAAATATATGAGCTGGTTAGCTTAGCTTAGCATAAATACTGGGAACAGAGGGAAACAGCTAGCCTAGCTCACTCAAAAGTAACAATATCTAACAACCGACCTGGGCTTGGAACTATTTTCTGCCTGGCACAGTCACTTCCCGGAGTTTTACCATAACCACAAGTTTGAGAGTCAACCTTGACAATGAAGCCATTGCGCCTGGCAAAGAAATAGTGTGGAACATAATCCACCGTAAAACCACAAAGTGAGGTGTCTACACTTGTTTCTAACAAAGAGAGGCAGGCTAGCTGGTTCCCTTGTTTCCAGCCTTTATGCTAATCCTGGTTAACTGGCTACAGCTTCAAATGAGGTATCAATCTTCTCATCTGACTCTCAGCAAGAACGAGAATAAAATGTCACAGGTTTGGAGAACAGCTGCTCTTGCAAAGCTACACAAATTTTCCTGATGGACAGATAGCTTTACTTGTTGCTAAAGTAACTGCTACATGCTGGTAAATGTAGCACCTGTTAGCTAGTTAGCTCAGTAGACACAAACACTAGCACACAGAGCAAGTGTTTGTGTTTACACAGGAGTTTTAGACTGTGGAGGGGAAGGAGGTTTTCAGGCCTGGGGCAATGGGGACCCAGCAGGGAATGCTAGCAGGGAGCAGCGGCAAGAGTGAAGAGTAAATTTTGGACTGTTTTTTCTTTTTTCCATTGACAAGAGCTTTGCAAAATAAAGGCAGCAAGATAGATGCTGAGCTGGCTTTCTTGCTGATGAACTAGTAATATTAGCTGGCTTGCTATGTCTTGCATTATTGCACTTGCTTGATGTTTGCCTGTGTTATCAAAGCTGTTGACTAGCTTTCCATCATAAATAATGTAATCATAACAACTCCATGTATATTTACGACAGTGGTGCAAAAAAAGAAAACACCAATTTTGTTGCAGACTTGACTGAAGGGTCCATCAGATTGCTGCATTCATGTGCAACAGCTATCGAGCTTATGAATTCAGAGCTGTTTTCCAGCCAACTCTTGATACTCACCACCCCCTACCCCTGCCCCTCCTTCGGGTTGACCACCTTTAATAAATTCTCAGCCTGTGGGAAACCCTGAACGATCCACACTCACTGGCCCCAGGCAGATTTTTCAAATATTGGTAATGTAACCGGCATCCAAAAGACTGATTCTTTTTTTTTTTCCAACCACACAGTCCCACACCTCTGACTCTGCATCAGATTTAGCCTTTTTATGTCTGAATTTCACATTGACAAGCAAAACAGACTGCTGACCTGAAGTTCAACACTATTTTGCAACTTTTATTCACTCCACAGCATCCTGTTAACTAAGTAGACCAAAGAGCATTACATACCACTTTTTATGTTTATGTTTTCTGCTGTATCTGTCTGCAGAAATGTGTTCCAGCTGTCTCTCTTTCTGTAAACGATTCAGAAATACTCATATTTCTTAATTTTAATGTGCAATACCCTATACACACACAGATAAACACATTAAAACAATATAAACATAAACACTGGCAGTCTCTTTTGTTGGACTGGGCAACTCTGAAAGCTTTATGGGCTGTGGGCTAATGAGCTATCATTTCTAACACTTAAAATATACACTCAGTTACTTCTCCCAGGCTGATTTATTTTGTCTGGCATAACAGAGCCCAGCAGGATATCCTTACAAAGCACAAATCCTGTCGATGTTGGGACCCAGGCCAGGCTAAAGCAACTGAGAGGATCTCATCCTTAAATCAGGCTATTTTATTTTACTTTAAACTGAAAATTAAGGGAAAGTGGAAGTGTGAAATAGAATGTGACAATGTTGAAAATCATTTGTTAAAGGAGTAAACGCTGTATCTCAACCTGACAAACAAATCTGACGATGGAGCAGAGGTAGGACAGGTAAATAGAAGAAAACTCAAGAGAGCGAGCAAAAATGTCACATACTGAAATCCAAAAACCAACAATAACACTGAAAATGAAACAAGATATCAGGTCAGGAAGTCAGTAACTTACGGAAAGCAAAGTGGAGTCACACTCCAGCTAACAGTGTTACCTAAACAAAGGTGGCAAAGGTGGGTCAAACAGGATTTCTGCTCTATAAGTAAAAGTGTAGTAGTGAACATGTTCAAACCATTTTTAAAGACAGGAAAGTTACATAAGCCAAGACCACACACCATTTACTTTGACAGGAGGCCCACCAAAAATAAAAAATACAACCCCGGCCTCAGCTACCTTTAGTCTTTGACCTCCTCCTGACAGCAAGACTAAAGCTCAATTTATACCAGAAAGGAAACCCACAGAAAAACATGAGTTGGAATGAAGTGCCTGCAGGCCTTACAGCCCACATGCACATGCTCCAGCAAAAAGACTCATGAGACACATTTTAATATCCAATATGTTCATTCATGAGGGATTTATCTTATTACAAAAACATGCTTCACATTTTACTGGAAGCAAAGATGATATTTGGCAAAATTCTCCCATCATCAGCCTTGCATGTTGATATGTAATGAGACCAGCGCACAAGGAAGAAATTGCATAGACTTCGGGTGCAAGACTCAAAGGTACCATGTGGAATTTTGACCACTTTGATTGCTCTGGAGCAACGTTTTTAAGAGCAAGTCAAGTCCCCATTTTGTTTGTACAGTATACATGCATATGTACACAAATGAGCAGACAATGTGGTACATCTTACTATGGCTATCTTACTATCAAAGAAGGAATCTCAGCCCGTCCGTGTATATCCTCTGATTTTCTCAACAATAGTTCATCCGAACGATTTCATATTTGGTGGGTGTATTGCTGAGGACCCAAGGGAGTGCAGTGTCAAATTTTGTGCAATTTGGCCAGATGGTGGACTTTAATTTTTTGGAATCATAAGTCCTAGAAGCAAAATTTTCTTCTTCCCTTGATTTGGTGGGTACAGATGAAGTTATCCATGTAAGTCCATGTGCATCTTGATCCATTTTCTGTTTTGTTTTTTTCGCTAAAAAAGTTGGAGCAGCTCTGGACAAAACCATAACTTTTTTTAACTAGTAACTTTTTTTTAGATTTTTGATGTTTCATACAGTTTGGCTACAACTGGCCCTCCAGTGTGTTCAAATGTTGTGGGCAGGGCTCATATTACCAAAAAAAGATGCATCTCCATAACGCTTTGTGTTATTGCAATTACATTTGGTGGACGTGTGTAGATATGATATGAGAGTGACGAGGACAAATTTGTTGCCATTTGACCAAGAGATGGCACTGTAGAAGCATCTTCTAACTATAAAGGAAGGAATCTCTCTCCATATGTATGTATGTGTCTTTGACTGTCCTTCACATATCTCAAAAAACGTTCACCCGATCGACTTCACACCTGGTGGGTATATTGTTGAGGACCCAAGGGACTGCAGTGTAAAGCTGATCAGATTGGAGTGTTCTTGGGAACACTGCAAGCAGCAATAACAGGAGCCAAGCAATGGGTCGATTCCCAATGTGCATGTGCTTTGAATAGCCACTCCCCAAATGGGCACTGCACTAATTCCACTAATCAACAGCGGCAACAGTAATGCACAAAGAAGCATTGCAAGGTGCCAGTGTAGGTAAAGAAGAACTGAAAGCTCGTATAAATGGACAGAACAATGATGGATGATTTGCAATATGCCAAAAATCAGCATGTCAAATCTTATATACGAAAATACATTTAACACATTTGTTAGACCTCAAAAAACACTAATATTACACGTCATTTACAAGAAAAAAAACACCAGACACATTTAACTTCCTTTTGTAGGTGCTATTAATTGTTCACTTTATGTTTCCTTCATACTCAACTGGGAAAATTCATCGGAACTTTTCAGAGGTATGTTTGTGTCTGGACTAGACATAAGGGAGGAGGATGAGCTTGAAGTAAAACTAAATCTCATTCTTCAAGAAATCATCCAATAAGATGTAAGGAAACTTAGGACTCCTGTGGGAGGATAACAAGTGATCCTGCTCTTATGTACTTGATTCAAGGACATAAGCTTTTCTTTCTTGTTCTCCTTCCTTCATCTTTTAAAAGCAAAAAAATATATCAATCTCTAAGAGAAGATAGAAGGAAGGAACCTTTTAACACTGCACATTCTTTCATCCCATAGCACACTTAGGTCATGAAAAGAAAGGTCAGCGCTCTTGGTAATCCTCCTGATTGGGTGAAGAGTAGTCAGCATTACCTAATACCAACATGACCTGAAGTGCACAGATAGCAGAAGGTGATAAGGCGATGATTTCCGAAAAGGTGCCCGCGCCAGAGTAGAAAGCACAGTGCCCCTCACAGGGAGATGAGGACAAGTTCAGTCTTGTTTAATTTATCTTTTAGAAAAAAGTCTAGTCTGGACGCCTTAACATTTAATCCACCAACTGAACAGTAAACCAAGCTTTCTTGGTGATGACTCATCAACAGTTTGTACAGATTTTCCACTCAAGCGCTTGTCTGAACGATACTCTTTATCAGCCTTCAAATCAAATCAAACTCAAATCATTTTGAGTTAAACACCTCCACCACCTTTAACTTACAACACAAACTCTATTAAGTGTTTTCTCCGCCTCTGAATGAGGACATTGGGTCCATCTTATAGGATTAGATTAGTATTGATTTCACTGGCGTGTTTAGTGTCCCATGCTCTGAGTAGTGCTTAAGAAGAATTTCTGCGTGAATCTTTAATGTACACAAATCACAAACAGCTGAAGTGACTCTGACCTGATCTAATCCCACTCTTCCTGTAGAGTATTGCTACAGGGGCTGAACTGTCAGAGACCAGGATTACACAGTCTTAATCTGGAACAATATATTGGCTTAGTCAGCTTTCTCAGACATACTGTGTGTGTGAGTGTGTTTGTGAGGCTGCATTCATGTAAACAAAAGTTTATGTGTGTGAGTGTGTGGGGCTCAAAGAATAACAATGAGCTAGCTGTCAAGACAGGTTTCCCCTCACTGAGTTAGCCGATATTGTCCTTCCAGGTAAACCTATAAATATCTGCCACTGTCACACGAAGGAGGGGAGAGACGGAGTGGAGGTGTTGTACTAATCCCAAACAATTAATAGACAGTAATCATCAAAGCGCTGCCAAAACTGTCAAAGGTAGGCTTCATCACAAGAACAGGGGTAAAATGAGGTTTCGCTTTGGGTGTGTGAGAAAAGAGGAAACCAAATGTTCACAATTTGTGGATCAAAAGATCAATCGTTAACTGAATAGTGCAAATGACAAGAAAGACCAGGAAAACACAAGGAACACTAAAGCGAAATGTAAAATATTTGAAAGGTTTCTGATGCCATTCTGACAAAACAAGGGGGAAAAAGCATATCTGTGTAATAGTCTTACATGAGGTGTGACTTTTGTTAGGGAGTATTCACAGTGTGTTGTTTACTGCCTGAGTTCTCTTTAGCTCTGTCGCCATCTAGTGGAGGAGGTTGTGAAATGTTTTGTGGGCATGTTACCAAGAGACAGCTGAGCTAGTCCAAAATCCATACTACACACTAATTCTATACAGAATGCACTACATACTACATACATCATCAAAGTATACAGTTTTTGCAGTTAGTATACAAAAAAGCCAACATACTTAAAGGGATAGTTCAGATTATTTCAAGTGGGGTTGTATGATCCTGATATCTGGTTCCCCATCCTTCCTGGAAAGGAAAGGGATCCCAAAAGGAGAGCAGTCAGAATTTATGAGCCCCCAGAGAACAGTAATTGTTCTGACTGAAGGAGAGCTAACGATAACTTGAGTGGGAGGTTGCTGTAGTTCAGTCATAATGTTTTGGTACTGACGTCTCGGACTAAATCTCAGCCTAGCCTCGATCAACAGTTGTCTGTTGACAGGTTTTGTTAATTACAGACAACAAATGATACCTGTTAATTCAGTATGGCTGACTGATCCACTTGGAAGGTAGAAGAAAGAGGGGGGGCAAGATGGCTGATTGACTAACATTCATTTATTAAGATTCTGCGAACATTTGGGTTCAGGTAAGGTCACAGAATAATTATTAGACACGTCTATAAAACCAAGGTTTGTTTAACTCAGCATGAATTCACACAAACTTTTAAAATTGTAGTTTGAAACCACATAAAACTGCAGTGCTGTTTATGGGATTTTATCCCCCAAAAGGAGGCGCAGCCTGACATTTTGGCAAAGTACCCACATGTGCTGGTCTGATGTGTAGATCTTTTCACAGCAGCCTTTTTGACATGAAAAAGTAGTATCAACGCAGGTGTTACCAACGATACTAATTAAGGTTCTGTTCAGGTAAAACAGAGTAAGGGTGCTGCTATTGTCCATATTGACTCACTAGACAAGCCCTGATACAGTAAATCCAACAGGATGTTTTCTCAGCTGTGAGCAGCTCCTGCACTTTCTTTGCATTGTGGGAGAACAGTATCCACCAACACTCTACACTGTGTTTACCAGACATTCTGTTTGGTTTGAGTACACTTGTACACATTTCCAGTGTGAATACGCTAGATACTAAAAACCTGCCTAAAATGAGTCGTATGGACTTGGGACATGCTGCATGTCTATCCTTATCTTGTCTATCTCTAATTAAGATATAAATATTACACCGCATTGTGTTTTGGTAAAGCAGTACATAGAAAAATATTTTAAAAAACATGCAAAAGTGCATAAACTCAAAATTAGGATAATGCTGGGCTATTCCATACCTTTGCCGGAGACAACTTCATTCTCAGTCCGCCAACGAAATCCAAACTGTTGGGGACAAATTTAAAAAGATCCATGTAAATCAGCAAATTCATTTACAATGAAACAGAAAGACAAAGGGGATTAATCACAGTTTTCTTCTTAAATGAATCCTATATACCTAAGCTTCACGAGCTCAAGCGATTCTGGAGAAACATAGTTGATTGCTGAGTCTCATTCCCAAGCTGTCAAATTAACGATGCTTTGGATTGGTGGCTCGAAGATAGTTGATATTTAGTCTCATTATTCGGGTCATTAAATATTTACATTTTGGGAATAAGATTCAACAATCAACTATCTTACCGACCTGTGATTGGCCAAAGTCTTCCGTCTGGATTTCTAAAGGCTGAGAATAGAGCCAAGAGGGAGAGCAGAAGTCTAGTTTTCTCTCAAACCCCTTTTGAATCACATTATACTCACAGATTATTATGGAACTTTTGCCCAGTGACACCAAAAATAAATTGCCAACCCCAACTTTAATTTAAGAAATCTGACTGCAACTCAGTATTTGCCCTGTCTTTGAATAGTCATTACTTTTCCTTTGTTTCAGTGGTTTAATTCAGTGTGTCAAGATCCGGATTACATATGCCAGATGTAAAAGCTCTTCAGAAGATGCAAAACCACGACCACGCATATTAAGTGTCAATATTGTTTATACATATCTACACGTGTTTTCTTAGATATGGAAGCTTTGCTTTCTGTAAATGTAATTTGGACTGTATGTATACAGTCTCTCCAGTAGTTAGACAGGAGCATCAGTGAACAGATGAAGCAGTCATTAGTATTTCTGCCAGTGCCTCATAGCGCACTCTCTGTCTGTGGATTCATCTGCATGCCGTCACACCTCATTTACCCAACATAACTGATCAGAATTTGACTAAACTTGTGGGAATGATGCAACCCGCGCCTACATTTGCAATCATTAACAAATATGAATAATTTTGGGGAGGAAATTTGGATTTCTGTAGCAGTCTGAGTAAACTGGACTGATAGTGTCAGAACACTTCAGCGCCTCTAATAATTATAGGTCAGTCGGGGTGTTATGTATTATATAATGTGTCATCTGTCAGAGATTTGACAACTTGACGGTGTGAAATATCACATGGCTTTGGAGGATATTTGAGTTCAGCATCATCAGACCTAACAGTGCAGCCATAAGCACGCTGCCCTTGGGCTTAACATATTGTCAGTTTTAAAGCCTGGCTTCAAACCAGAATGGGCACAGTGGTCACTAGAGACAGAGCACAGTGCCAAAACACATCATACCCCTAACATTTATCTAAAATGGACCGGTGGTGGTGGACATTAGTGTCTGAGTTATGAAATATTAACCTTTACTTGTGGCACCACCACTGGGACAATTAGTGTCGTTTTGGAGCACAGTGCAAAAATGGATCATCTTGCCAAGTGCTGGCACTGGTGCCTGGGATGGCTGAGCTGTCTATATGCATTGCATTATTTTCTGCCTGTACATTCTCTAGTTACAGGATGTTATTGTCGTAGATGTTTCCACCTGCTAATGCCAGCCTTCTAATGAAGTACATAACATACCAATGTAATCATTTGGATTCTGTCACACTGTTATTAGTGTGTCTGAGTATTCCTACATTAACTAAACCTCACAGCATCATCCTTTACTTTCTTATATGAAACTGGCTTCTCACTTCAGCATTTAACTGCTAAGAAAACTTCAAAATGTTGAGCTGCTATATTTAATACAGTCACTGATCATCAGGCGACATGAGTCACCTGTTACCATATGTGCTGTCACATTCTTTGACATTTACTCAACGCCTACTGCGGCTGGTATTTCTGTTTAAATCATTTCGTCCATTCATCCCACCTTGTTTTCCTTGTATCTGCTGAGGTCAGCGATGCAGTACTCTTTGAACAGCTTGTCGTAATACTTCTTGGCGAGTTCTTTTTCCCTGGAACAGAATAAGTACAGAAGTAAGTAGACAGCTCCCAACATGCTTAGAACTCCATTACAACTAAGAATTTTCATAAAAGAACATAACAATAACCAAAAGCACATTTAATATTAAAGGGAAAGTTCAGGTATTTCTAAGTGGGGTTGTGTAAGGTAAATTGGTGAATCCGAACTCACCCTTTAATACAACAAAGTCACAATAACTCAAACAAACTAATTGAACAAGCAGCAGCAGAGCAGCAACTCTGGGGTTTTGAGAGGTATAATTACTGTTTTTGACAGTCTGGAGGGTTTGGTGGAGAGCGTGATATTTGGCTCATATAACAGCAGTTTCCCTCAGAAAAGGCTGTCTGACAGCAAGGTAAAGCAGTAAAAATATTCTAAATGTCGTGTACACTTAAAACTTATGTTGATTTTTTTTAGGTGACTAAAATACATTTTGTTGCCGTTCATTGCTCAGCTTCCATGGTCTGTTCTCCTCTGTGCTTCTCCAAACTGGGGGCCTGTCAACCGCCATCTACTGTAGGTAATACACCGACTACTGATAAGTACATCATACTACCTCACTTCAAAAAATCCAAACTATCCCTTTAAAGCAGCCTAAATGAATAGGTTTGACTATGGACCCTCACCATGTCATGTCATCCTCGTCCTCGTCCCTCCAGAGGAAGCGATGATTCTCACGCAGCACATCCAGATCTGTTTTGTCTTTGGCTCTGAGGGAAATGAAAGATGAAAATTAAAAGATAAACCTTATAATCACAAATAAACAGATGAGGAGATAATTACTAGCAGTATAATGCATCATTTAAAAATGTTATTAGGTGATAATAATGCATAACCAGTGGTTTGTTATGGTTACCATATTGTCATTAGCCTAGAGTGACAGCAGATGGCTGATTGTGAAGTTTGACTGTGAGACAGAATACTTACTTAGAGCGTTTGAAGTCGGCCATCTGTCCTCCATAATAAAGTATGTAGTCACCGACAAACTTCTTATGTCGCTCAAACTGGAGACATCTGCTTAAGGTCAGTCTCACATTGAATGTTAACTTTTGCACACTGTGAACTTCAAAAATGGCTAAAATTCCCACATTCCTTAGTTCAGTGAAGGCAACTTAGACAAACATGAAATGAACATACTCTGTGGGATTGTTATGTAATTTTTTGAAAACATGTATAAGGTGTAACATATGTAGTTTTATCAGTCTGCTTTTTTAAAATTTTACACTGAAATCATTAAAAACACTGAGGAAGGTCAATTAAACAAGGATACAGCATTCATTGATATCAGGTGGGCTCTTCTGCTCCTGGCTTCCTCTCTGAAAAACAGAATGAGAGTGAACTATGACAAACAAAGCACACAGTATCTCACACAAAAAATGTGACACCGTACACTTCAGCTGTGTAAATATCAAAAAAAAGACAGAGCACTCAAACTATTCCAGCAGTCAGTTTGGCAGAGTTTGGCCCAGTGTCTGGGTGCATTTTAAATGATTTGTCACTGAATTAAACAAGTATTAAGCCTTTTAAATGTTGTTTTGAGTATATTCCATTTTACTGAGTGTTGCGTGTTTTGTATTGTATATGTATATTATACATATAGAGACATTTCTGTTTTTCTTGTCTGTCTGTTGTTAATATGTGTTGTTTTTATTCATGCTTTTTTTTTATCTTGTGCCCCGACTGCAAGTCAAGTTTCCAACTTGGGATCATAAAAATTTTCTGAATTGTCTGAGTCTCATTAAAGTCCCCCTAATTTTTTTTTTCGGAAACATGAATCAAAAGTGAGAACAATGGGCTGACAGGAAACTATTATAACACAAAGGAAATACGGTTCCATTTGGTTTTTATTAGAAGCATAAATTAATATAAACACACATCCTCTCTGGATGGTAATGTGAGGACAAAGGGGGAAATTTGTTTAATTTTGACAGTAATAATGAGTTTTCAAACATGAAAATTAAAATTGGATTTCTCTCAATTTGCAAATAAAATTGCAGCTTGATTGAATGAGTTAATTTTACTATTGGTAATTCTTATATATTTTCAGAGCTGACATTAACTGCAATGTGAATAGGTAAAATGCATTTGACTGAAAAGGAATAACAATTACTTTGAGATGAGCTACTGAAATATTTGACAGAAGTGAGCAGGAAGCTCTGCATTGATTATAGATAAAACTAAATGTAAAACTCAATGACTTGTATATTTCACTGCAACTGTACAGTACCTGTCCAGTTCATTTGAGTGTAAACTCCGGTGAGCCACCTTTGAGTGCCGCCCTTTCTGGAATGGTTTCTGTAAGATTTCCTCCTCACGTTTCCTGACAAAGGTGCAAATAAACACAGAAGCTTGTGTTAGTGGGTGTGCTTGTCTAGCTGCATCAGGAATGTACACTGGAGGCAAAAGTAAAGATGATAGATGGTGTTTGCCTTTGTACGACTTCCTACACAGATGAAACCCATTTAGGCATTTAGTCAGCACAGATACACAACTCGATGAATTTGGATGAGCAAAATTTTGACAAATTGCTGAATGTATTATTGAGATTATGTAAATCTATAGTCTTTAATTTTACCTTTTAAGGCCTCTCTCTGAGGACTCTCCCTGCTCATCGTCACTGAAGTCGGAGTCATAGCCGCCACTTCCATGCACCTGAGGAAACACGGGAGAATCACTTCTGTTCTCATCACACATGATGCACTTACACACACAAACACATCTGCCTGCAGAATTATGCATACTCAAAAAAAAAGCATAGCTGTAGTAAGTATTAAGTATGCTGTCACAGCATGCCAAGTACATGTATATCAAAACACATACAAGGAATTACACTTTTCAGGTGCTTTCAATCAGGGATGTGTAGTGAGAACCAGCACTAAACTGGTACCAGCTCCTAACTGTCTGGTACCAAAACATTGATTTGGTCCTAGACAAATAATACTGCTACTGGTATTTATGTAACATTAGAAAAACAGCTGATAAGGCAAAATGATCAAAAGTGTGGGCTCGCTTTACTAAATCTAATAAAAATGCAGCTAAATGCAATTACCTAAAATAAGTAATAACAAAATATTTGTTGAGCCGTTCCACATCTTTTTATGTCATGTCATATCATATTTCTTGCAGCAAATTATGGCGAGTAGTGTCAATAAGAGAATCGATGAGCAGTTCAGGGAAAGTGGAATGCAGTATCACTATCAATAAAATCCAAACAATATCTCTCCCAATATAGACATTCAGCTAGAAGCAAGGACAACAAAGCTGAACAATAATATGTTAACATGATTATAGAACTATTATGTTGATACAAGTAGGTGAAAAATATAGGCTAAGGTTTATATAAAGCAATAACGAACTAACCGTAAAAATTGTCAATTGTAAACAATACAAATGGCGCAAAGCAAAGAAAACACATAATATCCGCTTTATAACCACATTGCAGAATCTCTTTAAGGGGCCGTTTACTATTTTGCACTTAAGCTAAAAATACAATGTTACACTTAGTTTTAAGTGTAACCAGCACCACTGAAAGGACTGAACAACAGCACAGTCAGCTTGTAGTTGAGATAACCCAGCAGACAACTCGCTAACTTATCGTTCGGCTAATGTTTCATGCTAACTGGCTCGTAACAAAACACGAAGCAATAAATATTTTTCCGAATTCCTCTGCATAAAAACAGGGTTTTGACTTCAAAACATACACGTTACCTTCACAAGATTATCCATGAATTCCCTTGCAATTGCTGGCAAATGTTTACAAAATGAAAAGTGCGTCGCCAGGTGATGACGTGAGAGCAAATCGCGGTATGATGACGTTTAGTCTAACTTCATGAATAATTCTGAGAGAATCTGCAGAGAAAAGATGAAAATAGGTCTTGGTATCGTATAGCATAAATATTAATAGGCTACAGGAGTCGTCGGGGACGCTTTGTGATTTTAAATTAAGATGTTGTTTTGGTGATATTAAAAACTGAATGCCTTAAATCTCTATGGAGACTAGAGAAGTGCCTCTATTTTTGGTGTGGTTTCATTGTGTCGGCGGTGACTTTGTGTATTGTGCTTTCCTCATAGTATCCCCTATAATAATTTCTGTCATCATGCCTATATGGATAGCCTAATTCATCCATCAGACTATTTATCAATATTTACTGGAAGGCAATTATCACAAAACATGGTCCGCTGAATAATCTATTGAACGAAAAAGACACCGACTTTCGTTTTGGAACAAATGGCCCAAATTACACCGATTAATTGCCCATTCGGGATTAGGCCTATATCTTTCATTTCCGCTGAGGGGGAGTATAAAGAGGATGCATGTAGGCGTTTGATGTGTAGATAGAAAATAAAGAGGGTATTATGCTATTTGAATGTGTCTGTATAATTGAGTCTCTGGGTTATTTGGGGTGGCAGAGGTGAAAGTTCGCCTCAGTCTGGGAACAGAAGTCCAGTGTTTCATGACTTTTCCACGACCCACTGAACTCAACAAAGGACTCAATGTGGGACTGAGGAAGGAGCGGAAGTGAGAGACAAACGCTATAAAGTGTATAATGACTCTCATCCTTTGTTGTCTTAAGATATTTATGAAATTCAGTGCTGCGTTATGCCATGTATCATGTATGTTATTCCACAGAGCATTATCATAAATTCATAATTAGGCTATATTCATTTTTCATACTGGGCCATAATACTCCGAGGAAATATTCACAAAAA
>JAJHUR010072772.1:31461-59925 GCA_027495735.1 Lutjanus campechanus
AGAAAGAAAGAAAGAAAAGAAAAGAAAAAGACATAAAATAATACTTTAATTAGGCTATTGCTATTCCTTTTAAGGGTGTTTGCATAATGAGAATCTTCAGGAGGTCATACACTATCAACCATTTTTTACACTACAATGTCACTGAATTAATATTACATGTTTGTTTTAAACTATACGCTATAAACACATCTTCTTTTCACACTTAATGTCATTATTATTCCAAAGCCGGGAAGAAAAGCCTGTGAATGAGTGAGGCAGGTGCATTTGCACAGAGCCTCATGAATAGCCGCTTCCCATTAACCATGCGCGGCTCTGAAGCGCGCATAAATAATAGCTGGCACTGCTGATAAAAAAGCGCACCTTGGGGCCTCTCCCCCCCTCTCTCCTCCTCCATCTCTCTCTTTCTTCCCTTCTCTTTCTGTCTCGGGGGAATTTACGCTTTTTATTTTTTTCCTTTCATGACTGCAACACAAGAAGAACTTATTTGTTAGCGGCAACCTAATAAGAAATAGACTTCATTTGGAGGAGCGTGTTTTATTTTGGAGATAATTCCTTTTCATTACAAAAATCTGAGACTGCTCATGTCCTGTCTGTCCCGCATTTGTAATCCTGCGCCTTGCAGAACGAATCCGCTGGACTGGTGCCTTCCTATTGAGACGCAAGAAGCATAGACACAAGCCTGCATCACAGCGCAACAACACCAACAAACAAGACAGACGAATATATTTTTTAAAAACACAAAAACACTTAATGTTGCTTATCTAAACCCGGCCTTAGAAATCGTGGAGAATTTTGCCGAGAAGTTGCATATGCAGGAGTGATTGTCCTCGACCGGGACAGAAGGAATGGGATACCCGGGCAGAGCAGTGAGAGGATGGAGAGGCTGGAAAGGATGGACGCTCCTGGTTTGGGTCGCAGCTGTCAGTTTGGCTTCAGCAGATGGACGGAGAGTGAGACAGCCCAGATGCCCCGTTGGATGTACCTGCACGAAAGACAATGCCCTGTGTGAGAATGTCCGATCCGTGCCTCATACTTTCCCATCCGACGTCGTGTCACTGTAAGTGCCCCTGCACCTGAATCGACTCTTGATTTTATTGTGTCATTTAATATGGTGAATTGTCAGGAAAGCTTATGGAAATACTCTGTCTCTGCCTCTCAGTATACACAGGTGTGATTTTTATTTATTTATTATACTTTCAGTTAAATTTGACTTTAATATATGTTCTCTCTTCATCCATATAGATCTTTTGTCAAGTCTGGATTTAATGAAATCACAGGAGGAAGCTTTGTTCACACTCCTGCCCTGCAATTGCTGTGAGTATCTATCTATCTATCTATCTATCTATCTATCTATCTATCTATCTATCTATCTAACTATCTATCTATGTTCATTGTTCAAACAATGAGTCAGGAGCTCCCCAGAGGACTTGTATTGAAGCAGATTTAAAGGGGGATTCTCTGTAATGGTGTCAGGATTATGCAATCGACCACATGGCTACAGCCACTAACAGCAGGGGTTGGGGAGAGAGCAGCTATGTGTGTGTTTGCTGAGAAAATATAGAGAGATAAATAATGAACATATTCTTTTATTTCCAAATATAGCCCTTAGAGAAAAGAGAATAATAGCAAAATCATAGTCACACACATATTTCTTTTAGGCTGATGCTATTAACACCCAGGTGTCACCAACCAACTATTCTATTTGCACCTGGGGTGTATTTTTCCAATGTGGTTCTTTACACCCGCCTGTATATAGCCTAGCAGAGAAAAGCACCCATAGTGTCCATAGCCAACAATGCTATTTGTAGTCAGTGTGGCTATTTACACCCAGGTATATGTAGCCTAACATGGCAGAGACTAGCATCCAGGTGCCCATAGCCAACTACTTGCACCAAGGGTGTATAGCCAATGTGGCTATTTGCATCTGGTGCCTAGCAGAGACAAGTGCCCAGGTGTCCATAGCCAACAATGCTATTTGCACTCAGGATATAAGTAGCCATTGTGGCTATTTAACAGCCAGGTGTAAATAGCTTAAAAGCCGCAGAGTGACTGTTGTCATCTGGGTACAAATAGACATTCTGTTTCTATTATACATCTCGGTAGAGCTAGATTCTATTGAGTAATTTCTTTTTGCAAATCCACTAATAAACACCAAGGTCAGGCTTAACTGTGTTAATCACACTTAACAGCACGCTGTCACCAAGCATCACTTTGTCTCAGCAGAACATTTTTCTGGCATCGGTGCCTCCATATGCTCAGATGACACTAAATCAGTCTAGATGTGCATGAAGGTTCGTGACCAGAAGGGGGATAAATTTAACTGTAAAGTGAATGAGTAGCATTGGCCTCTCTGTCATTATTTACTGCCAAGGTGACCTGGAGTATCTTAACCTCTATTAGAGTGGTACTTAATCAATTAGACTTCCCTGTGGCCAACATTGTGGGTGTAAAGGGCTGCTGGTTTGCTGAGCGAGCAGTGAGCAATAGACATGAGGAGTATTTCCGACATTTTGACATCTTGGAATTAAAAGGTCTTGGTTGTATTTTGGACTATAAATGTTAAATATTTTTGAAATATTAAGATTTAACTTATCGTGGGGATACGTTCAGCCAACAGTGGACTAACTTTTCCATTTGATTTACAGTGGTTTAAAGGAAAAGCCTACAAGTTCTCATAATAAGATACAGTGTAGGTGTACAATATATTGCTGAGTGGTTTTAAGGACGATTCAGACATATGTGGGAGGAGGCATCCATTTCTTTCTTTCATTCATTCCATGAAAAACATGTAGGAGTGAGCTGCCATTTCTCTGTATCATTCATTTAATTCATTCTTTAACCACATACTGTGGGTAGAGGTGCTGAATGAGTCTGTTGTCTGTTACAGTCACTCTCACATCCTATGTTTCTCTGCCTTGGTCCAGTATAAAATTTACAGGGATTTATTGGCAGAATACGGCAGATATTGAACATAATATTTAAAAGTATGTTTTCATTGGTATATAATTACATGAAAATACTTAAGAATGAGCTGTTTATATCTACAGAGGGCACAGGTCCTCTTCCACAGAGTCCACCACGTTGCATCGCCATATTTCTACAGTAGCCCAGAATCGACAAACTAAACACTGGCACGAGATATGTTTTTTTTTTTTTATTGTGAGTTTTGCTGACACCATAGGTTCTCCTACATGCTTGGAAGGGGAGGGTGAGGTGAGGTGTTTGCAATCTGAAAACTCACTGCTAGATGCCACTAAATCCTACACAGTGGTCCTTTAAAGGAAGTGATGTTGGTGTTGGTAATCATAAATCTCAACATTTATCACAATAAGATCACAGTAAATGAGTTTAAAGATACACTGCACCAAATAGCACCCCCAAATCTTAACATTTCACCCCAGCTGTCTTACTGTATGATGTTTTTACTGTGCTGTAAAAAAATAAGTTGAGACAACTTAAAATTGAAATTTAATTTAAATGTCTGACCTATAATCTTTAGTTGAGCTTGTTTATTTTTCTTCTTTAGATAAACTTTGAGTTTTAGAAACTGTAAGTGAAAACAATGTACACAGCTGTGAACCTGATTTGTCATTAGTTGAGTCCCTGAAAATTAAATGGTTTTAATTGAAAATATTAAAATATTAACCATCATTCACTTTCACTTTCACTTCAATGTATACTCAATTATCTTTTAAATACATTTTCAGGAGGGAGGGAGTTTCTTAATATAAGATTCAAGCTTATCTATGCAAGAAAAGTAAATTATCTGAACAATAGACTAGTAGTAGGTAAAACTTTTCAAAACTTAAGAGTTAAGTTGGGATCCAAACTCAAAAATCTATTGCAGTAAGTTGCCTTGAAATGTTCAGCTTTTCATGTTTTTACAGTGTGTAAATTCAACCCAGTTCACCACTGACTTCTGAATCATGAACAACAACAAAGTTGGGGATTTAGGAACTCTAATGAAACCTAGAACTGTACTCTATCTTTAAATTATACACTAATTCCACTGGAGTTTTTTGTTTGTTTTGTTTTTGTTTGTTTTCTTTACAGATTGTTCACAGCAAATTCATTTGACCTAATTGATGAAGATGCGTTCCTGGGTTTACCACATCTTGAATATCTGTAAGTGTTTATAATTAATTAAAATTTATAAGATATATACATCTGTGTAATGAAGGGTTATAAAATGTGCAAACTGTTTACCAGTTGCATACTCTAATGTTAGAATTGTACTGATGGGAACTGATGCGATGCACACAACAATGATCATCAATCAAACACACCTTTACTGTAGTAACCTGCAAGGTAGTTTTCCCTAACAATGTAATATGTTTGTTTTTTTTTCACAATATTTTTATTATTGTTTTCTTATAACATCCCATCAAGAAACAAAAAATAGTTTGGGACCAGAAATTATTTTCTTCTTTTCATTACATAGACACACACAGGTGCAAGTACAGTGTATCTCTGCTTGCACCAACATTGGATAAAATAGAAATAAAACAATATTTCCCTATTGTTCACGATTTACTTCAAAATAAATATTTTTCATATTATTTATGAGCAGTTACCACTTGCGGTTTCAGTCCAGACTGACACAGTCCGAAAGCTCACTTATTCACAGTTTCAATGATGGTGTGTCCACACTCTTCTAACATCGTGTTGCAGCCCTCCTGGCTTGAAGAAGTCCAAAGTCTTGGCCTGGGTCCAGACGTTCAAATCCACCCACTCCTCTGACATGCCGGTTTCATTGAAGTGCAGCGAGTTGACAGTTCAGTTTGATATTAGGCTACCAAAGTCGAAAAGTTTTATTTGTTTGGATGTTTATATAAAAACTTTTGAATATATTCCAAGCACACAGAGTTTGACATTTCGAGGGGCTTTTGTATTACATCTCTGACAAACATTTCTTAATATCTTGCCAGAAGTTTTGGATCACTGAACATTCCCATAGATGGTGAAATAGAGTGATTCATTACGTTATATATTTTATTTTATTTTTCATTTTAGCTGCAGCCCCACATTAAATTCAAGCAATATCGGCATGCCTGCTGGCTTTTTTTGTTCATATGTTTTACTGACCTTATGTACAGTAATACCCGGCCTAACTCCACCCAACACCAACCAGAGCACAAGTCTAATTAGCTACGGTAGAATAAACACCAGTTTCGTTGTGCAGGGCCTTTAAACTATACATAATTCATTTGGACATTTTATTCCTGTGTGAATGTACTGGATACAAAACTCTCTGTAAATGCTGTCAAACTCTCACAACTGCAAAGGAAGAATACATGCAGAAAGTTAAAGGATTTCAGTTTTTATTGTCACAATATATTTAATATCGTGTGCGATTGTTTACCTAGTGTTAATCTGTCTTAATCTGTGGAATGCTAATGAAATATGTCTCATTCACAGATTTATTGAAAATAACAAAATTGCATCGATATCTCCATATGCATTCCGGGGCCTGAAAGCACTGATACATCTGTAAGTATTTTGATTTGTCATGGCTAAAACTTCTGTCCTTCTTTGTGGTAACTTGCTTCACTGTATCTGTTCATTCTTCCTCCCTTTCTGTATCTTTACTGCTAATCATTAACAATCTGTGCAGCCACTGTCATATCCTGTGGTTCACTTTTTTTCTCAATGAGAGAGGTAATGTGATCTTAGTATTTAAGATATTCTTGCATAAAACGGTGCGTCAAATTCCTGTTTTCTTTCTCTGTATCACTTTGTCAGTGTCTGAAATGCAAAGGTAGGCAGAAGTTTTGCTGCCAGTGGTGATATCCAAGGTTACTGGGTGAGGGTGTCAGCTGGATCAGGTTGCTGAAGGGCAGCAACCAGCAGTTGTTTTTGTTTTTGTTTTGTTTTTTTTAACATAAAAATATGACAGACTTTGTGACTTTAACTGTTATATAATTAGGTTTTGGTATTGATTTTGAAAACCAATGCTGTAGATAATGCTGTAGGGTCTGTTGTGAATGTGATAAGAAATGCATAATGTATTTGCGTTTATGGTTTTTAGGAAATGTGCCCTAACATAGCATCACTTGTTTACAGAAATGATAAGAAAACCTTGATACAGACGTCAGACAAACAACAGTTTAGAAACAGTGTTATTGTGAACACTGTTTCACATGCGTGAACTGCAAAGCTCGCCAAAACTAAAGATAGGTGAGAACGTGAGTGACCTGTAGGTCGTGACTAAATATAACTGTACCGTAACCCTAAACCGAGTGACCTATAATCTGCCCTTTACTCTCTGGCAGGCTGTTCAGAACACATTTTGGGTTTCTGCAGCGAAGCAGCCAAATGTATCTGCATTATATGTGACTTAAAACATGAATAGATGGGTGACTTTTAACTCTCTCACATTAGTATCAGACTACCTGTGGAGGAAGGAAATAAAATTTGTTAGATATAATGGGACATATCAAAAATAATAGGTTAAACACATTAATGTGAGTGTCCTCGACTTCATAACTGTCTGCATTCATTTGTAACTTGAGCACTGATAGACGATTGACTCTGTCTTTGGTGATTGAAGCTGTCACAGAGCATGAGGAATTGTTGCTCTGATGACACTTGCAGCAGACATCACAGTAATAAGGATACATTCAGGCCAAGAAGTGCTGCACAATTTGAAATGGATCTGATCTTTCTGAAATTAAATGAAAAATCCTCTGTAACTGTAGAAAAGATGCTCAAAGAGATGCTAAAGAGTTTTGTGCCAAGACTTTTAATATCTTGTATTGTTAAAGGCAATACGCTCATTCATTTTCTTTACCTGAGAATATCAATACCACTGTCAATCTGTCTGTACAATAGCTACAACCGTTCTATTTAATGTGTTTAATCAGTACAAAAACGTGACAAGTTGTGGTTTTATGGTGGGTTATGTGCTGCAGCAATGACTTCCTGGAGGACTGAGGTCACGGTGAGGTTTCCAGGCAGCCAGCTGTCCCTTTCCTGATATCAGACTGTTTACACACCGTTTCCATCTAAAATCTGACATTACTCCCACTCTAACAGATTTCCCTTTGGGAGGGAGATCTGATTTTCCACAACCAGTCACTAGAGGCCAACACAGACGGCGTATAGCTTGACAAAGCTTGACAGTGATATTAGCCCTGCCCCTAGCACTGCTTGGCTAATAGTTAATCAGCCCTGCGACACTCACTGGATCAATTGTTTTTTTCGACTGAGAAACCGCTGTTTCATGTCACGATGATGCCAGATGAATCAGTCAGCTCAGTGGTGTGGGTGGAGCCAAAGGTCAGTAACCAGACAAGGAAGTCACCGCTTCCAGCCAAGAAATAGTCCGACACATAACCCCCATGTAAAACCACAACTTGTCATTCTGTTTATCTTCAGTTTTTGTACAAATAGAGGTGCTGGTTGTCTGACTTTTTTTGCTTTTGGACAGAACCCAACAGAACGTATCATTGATAAAATATGTAGCTAAACAAAGAATTTCCACAGGGACCATGTTCTGTTTCATCGTTACTGTGCATAATCATAGCAAAGCTGCAACTTTACCGTAAACCTGAGGGAAGAGTTCCAATGGGAATCTTGTTACAGTAATAGAGCAGCCCATAATGAATGTTTGGACAAGTCTTATCCAACCTTCAGTCTAGTCTCATATGTAGGACAGCTACAAATGTCAGCTAAGATTTACTACTAAGATCAGTTCTGACATGGCTCAGACTTGCAACCACATGGTGAGATAAAGTGCTCTTTTCCTCTTCCATGGATACTTGCACCGGCTTTGGAGGAAAGTAAACAAACAAAAAATGGTGAATAAATGCATTCAGGCCTTTTAAATGCCTCACATACAGTAAATACATTATTAAAGGGCACAGGCAGCGCTCTGCTGCTCTATCCTCATCTGTTTGGAGAGTGTGTTCTTGCACAAACTCAAAGCAAAATGGCCTCTCTCCCTGGAAAACCGACTCTCAGATAAATAATGCAGCCTTCATGAATTACGCTGACATTTCATTTCATTCACATCTCCTTCTGGTTTGAAGTTCAGTCCTTTGCTCACAAATGAAATGGGGCCAGTTTTGGTTGGTTGGTTTTAACAGGCTGGTAGGGCTATTATCCAAATTGCAGCCTCGGAAAA
Organism: Lutjanus campechanus; assembly: GCA_027495735.1. Classification (NCBI taxonomy): domain Eukaryota; kingdom Metazoa; phylum Chordata; class Actinopteri; order Lutjaniformes; family Lutjanidae; genus Lutjanus; species Lutjanus campechanus. Next base: position 39,587 of record JAJHUR010072772.1, read on the forward strand.
GAGAAGAGCACAGTTTAAGCTGATTATAAACATAAAACAGTAATACTGATTTGTTTGTAAGTATTACCAATATTAAGGGAGTGAAATATTACCATCTACATATCCATGTAACGGATAGGCTTGGAACAGCATGTCACCCATTTTTAACAAATGATATTCCTTCCCTGTGCTCAGTGTAATTGCTGTCCCTTGATTAATGAATCACTAATGATTTAATTTCCTTTTTATTTCACCACTTAGCCTTTGTCCCATGAACACTGTCAGGGCACTGATATTCTGACTTGTGCCTCACTTACATTTGACTGCTTATATTTTTTATAAGAATTTGTTTATTCTCCTCTTGCTTAAGTCAAGCCGGCTAGACGAATGAAAAGCTTTTAATAGAGAGTAATGACTCAATGTCAATTATGTGCAGAGACTAGAGACAGTCTGCCTCTGATTCAATCACCGTGTGTATTATTTTTTTTCTATTTGTCAATTAGGAGTCTGGCTTACAACAACCTTGAGACGCTGCCCAAAGATGTCTTCAAGGGCATGGACGCTTTGACCAAAGTGTGAGTTCAGGCTGTCTTTCACTCAGGAGGAGGCTTTGTTGAGACGTGGACTGTAAAATTAACCATTTGTTTTAATTTTAAAAAACCTGGTGTTCAGGCTTCCCTAAAATTTGAAGTTGACTGAATTTGAAAAAGACAAAATGAGGTAATTTTGTAATGATTCAAAACAAATAAGCTTTTTTAGTCAAATGTACTTGATATTAATGCAATTGAACATGTTCATTAAGCTGGAAGTCTGCTTATATGCTTATCATGTCTCTTTCAACTTAATTTAATGAGTTGATTTAACTCTATACAGGAAATCATTCAACATTCAATTCATTTCAAGTCAAGATTCCCAGTTAGAAAAATTCACATTTTTCTGTTCTGAAGTGTTCCGAAAATAAATACCAGAAATTTTAAGTTTAAATAACTTGAATAAATAAAACTTTGATATTTATGTTGTTAGTGAGAAACATTAGTTGATTCCACTCAATTCCTGTGTTTTTACAGAAGAGTTATGATTTAAATAATAAGTTTCCTTATATATTGATTCTATAACAGCCATGTCTTCAGATTAATAAGTGTGTAACTCTGATAATAATCAAGTATTGGAACAATAGTACTCAAATAATATTTGTTGGTATCTAGGGTGATTCACTGGGGAGGAGTGGGAGCGGATTTATGGCAAATGTTGAGCATAATCTTCATTTGTCTTCCTCCTTCTTTTTTTGAACTGCGGGATTAAGTACAGAAATATTACGATGCCATGGTGTGGAAAAGGAGAGGAAAAGAATTCCCACACCAAAGGATGTAAAAGTAAGAAGCCTGGAAAGAAGTAAGAGGAAACAGAGTAAGAAAATAAAAGATTGTGGAGGAAGCAATTCCCTGCTGCAACAGAGAAAAGAAAAAGAAGATAAAGATGTAAAGGAGAGCAGAGGAAAGCTTGGGTTAGAATGCCAGAATGTCAGGGTAAATGGTAAACAAGTCAATTACAGAGAAAAGAATTGGATCCTCGCTGCCACAATCAGATGGAATAACGCAGGCTACAGGGTGTGTGTGTGTGTTTGGATTCAATACACACATCCAAGGTCAACAGCAATTCAGACTGAGAGTGGGCGACGAGAACAGACTACTTAGGAGATAGGACACTTGTTGTGGCTTCTCTGGCTGGAAGCCAAAGTACAGCCAAGGAGTGGAGAGACAGACGGCGGAACAGTAAGCAGAGACGAAACAGGGACTGGAAATAAAAAACATATGTTTAAAACACATGGTTTGGTAACACTTATATTATGGTCTTTGAAATAAGCATTATTTAATTGGTAATAAAGCCCTAGTGTTCATTCCAGATGTGCAAGCTGCAAAAAGCATAGTTAACTGTTAATAAGTGCATAAAAAATGACTTATGACCAATAATAAGGCAATGTTCTCACTTTAGATCCAGTAGATATAGCAGCAGCTATTAATAAGTGCATAATAAAGGACTTATGAATTTTAGATCCAGTAGCTGTGAAAAGCATAGTAAAATGTTATTAAGTCCATAATTAAGGACTTAGTAACCTTAATAAGGCATTGTTCTCACTTTAGATCCAGTAGGTGTGATAAGCATTGTTAACTGTTAATAAGAGCATAATAAAAGATTTATTAACCTTCATAAGGCATTGTTCTCGCCTTAGATCTGGTAGCAGTAAACACATTTAACTGTTAATTAGTGCATAATGAAGGACTTATTAACCTTAATATGGCAGTGTTATTATGTTAGATCCAATAGCCACAGAAGCATAGATAGCATAGTAAACTGTTAATAAGTGCAAAACAAATGACTTATTAACTTTAATAAGTCATTGTACTAAGTTTAGATCCAGTAGCTGTGTTAATAAGTGCATAGTTAACTGTTTATAAAAGCATAATAAAGTGTGTATTGATCTTAATAAAGCAACCAAAAAAAGGTTAGTAAAGATTTATCAATGACTTTATAGGTAAGTTAGCTAAACTCAGTGAATGTGTTGTAATGCTATTATTAAAAAATATCAGGAAGTATAAGAAACTCATAACACTACATGTTTTTTTATGAGTGCTAATAAATGTCTTATAATCTAAAAATAAACCTGTTCATGAGGCTATTATTAACACCTACATAGTCTTATTACTCTTATAACATAATAATGTTAATAAACATTGTATAAGGAGTTATAAGGGACCCATTGACTAACACTTATCACAAGGATGTCAATATATACTGCTCTTATAAACATGTTTATGATGCAGTTATTGACACCTATATAGTCTTATTCACACACAATAATGTTAATAAGCATCTTATAAGCACTTGTCAGAGCCTCATTACCTATTACCTAATGCCTCATAAAGATGTGTATTATTAATGCTTATCACAAGGACCTTAATATAAAGTGTGACCTATGTTTCAGTGGTAAATATTAACAAATAGATTTGTCTGTTCACTGTTGTCCGTGTGATCCATCCATGCATACAGGGATCTACGAGGCAACAACCTGATATGCGACTGTAAATTGAAGTGGTTGGTGGAGTGGATGCACCACACTAACGCCACCCTGGACGAGATCTACTGCAGCGGTCCACCCATTCAACAGGGGAAAAAGCTCAATGACCTGCTGCCACACTCTTTTGACTGCATCACAGCAGGTATCATCTTCCTGTGTCTGGCCACCTGCCATAGAAGTTTTATTCTAACAATGCCTCTCTATTACCTGTTATCTTCCGTGCCCTTTTCATGCTGCTTTTCTTACTCTCATGTCTTCTTTCTTATGTCTCATTCATTGTCAGAGTTTGCCTCCTATCAGTCACTGAAGTTTGAGTCCATTTCGGTGGAGGCGTTCAGCTTTGGCACGGATCAATTTGTCGTGTTTGCCCAACCATTTGCTGGGACGTGCAGCTTCCTTGAATGGGACCATGTAGAGATGACCTTCAGATTATATGACACCATTGAAAGTAAGTTCATAAACAAGTAAAGAACATTGATCGCAAAGATTTCATTAGGTTTTATTACAGATTGTACCACTTTACTTGATGGCAAGGAAAGTTTCATGACGACCAGTTTCAAAACCAACCACATATGACAGTTTAATGTATTGTTAAAACATAAAGCTAAACCGTTTCTGATAATGTCAAGTCGTTATAACAAAGACATTGACAGGTTATGTTGTCTTGGTTATTGTCAAGTTATCATAACAAAGACGTCTCAAACAATGTAAACTTTGCAATAACAATCATACAGTCATAAACATTCATAAAGACTCCATCATGACATGGTTATGACAGTGTAATGACAGTCTTAATTCACACCCCTTCAAATAAAGTGTTACCAGGAAATGCTAGTAGGCTACATATTGCTTTAATTTTACAGTAATGATAATCAGTCTAGTACTAATACTCCTCTTTTCTTGTTCAGGTACCTCCACTGTGGTATGCAAGCCCATGGTGATCGACAACCACCTCTTTGTCATCGTGGCCCAGTTGTTCGGGGGGTCGCACATTTACAAACGTGACACCTCAGCCAACAAGTTCATCAAGATCCAGGACATTGACATCCTGAAGATTCGCAAACCTAACGACATCGAGACATTCATGATCGACGGAGAGTCTTTCTTCGTCATCGCTGACAGCTCGAAGGTTGGCGTCTTGGCTTGGCTTGTCTAATACTCAAAAGTAATTGAATTAATCAGGGCATAAAGACGCACTTTATGGTATCTGATCACATTATAATGTGCAGGTGTTTCTGTTATTGTGTCCAGCCCCTGCATGTGTACTGCTCCTCTAAATTAGTCTTCCCAGTTCCCACCATGTCAGCCAGTCCGTCCCCCCCGGCGTCCTTCTTTGCAGCATGTTGGTTTGCGTCTGCTCTGGCTGATTACACTGGCGTTGCCAAATGTCCACATATGCTCTCACATATGTTTAGGGACACTCAGGCCCACGTACACACACACACACACACACACACACACACACACACACACACACACTCTCTCTCTCTCATCTTTGGCCCCATACTCTCAATTCTTGTTGTGTTATTATGACAAAAAATGAGAGTATGAGGCTAGTTTTTGTAGATCACAGTTAATCACTTAGCCACCTGTTTGTTACAGTGACCTTTTTTTTTCTTTTTTTTTTAACATATTCCTGTCGTAGGCCGGCTCCACAACAGTGTACAAATGGAACGGCAATGGTTTCTACTCCCACCAGTCCCTTCACCCATGGTACCGCGACACAGACGTAGAATATTTGGAGATATCCAACAAACCCCACTTGATCCTGTCCAGCAGCTCCCAAAGGCCCGTCGTCTACCAGTGGAACAGGAGCCAGAAGCAGTTTGACCGCAGGACTGACATACCAGACATGGAGGACGTCTTCTCCGTCAAACACTTTCGGGTCAAAGGTGAGTGCTGCAGCTTCAATAGCAGCATATGTACACACACAGGGTTTATTTTTGCATACTTGCGCAAACTGCAAGCAATTTCTAAGCATACAATATCAGTGTCAGCTGGTGGGAGTTAGTTTGTCCTTGGAGCAGGATACTGCATATATAGTACATGTAGTCTTGATGTTATTTTATTTTATTTTTTTTTGATATTTTATAGTAGATGTAGAACCAGCTCCTTGTAAGCCATCCTATACCTAAAAGTGTTGCACTCAAATTTGTCCCAGTGGCTTTGCTGACCCGTGTTACGGACTAGTTAAGTCAACTAGGGGTTTTACGTACAAGTATCTGATAATAGCCCTAACCTGGAGTGCATAGAAGAGGGAAACTGGACTGGTTTTCAAGAATAGAGAAACAGCTGGAAGGTGGGTTAGCTTACTGATTAGCAGACTAGCAGTTAGCAGGTCCTTAGACTCAAGCCTTGACAGCACTGGCCATTGCTTTCTTGAATGGCAAACTCCATCTTACAGTTCAGCTTAAGTTGATGATGGATCCCGAAAAATAAAAGAGCTTTTTTTTTTAACAACCCCTGAGGTGGGTAAATTTCCCACTACATCTCTGTATGAATTAAATTTCTACAAAAATAAATTTACTGTATAAATACAAATGTGCTTTTTTCTGTGTACTACAGTACTGTACATTCATGACCTTTACCAGTAAAGTTTTACCTACTGTTGAAATCTGAATCTAAAGCTCAGTGCGATACACCACAGCATTCAGCGAGACAAAACGGACATTCTTGCATAGTGTAGTAATTAATCAGTGTCAACAACAAAGAGCTTTGTACAGAAGAAACATTAGCAGGATTGACTGTCATGGTGGAAAAACAAAACACCTAAACCTTTTGAGTATTACAGCTCACATGATCATAAAACAACCTTTCATTTTGGTGGTTACTACCTTTAACAATAATGCAATAAGGCTGTGATGCTCCATAAAACAGTTATGACAGCTGCACATACACTTTTTGAGAAAGTTAAGACTGTTTTGAAAAATGAGCCAAAACAATTGAGAAGAGTCTGACAGATGAGCAGGCCATATGTATGTGCTTATTGTGCAAATTTGTTGACAAATTATATATACATACTTACTGTAAAATGACTCACACTCTTGGCTGTAATTTATTACACTTCAATTCCTTATTGCTCAGCATGTCATAGGCATTAATTTTTAAGGTGGTAGGGGGTAATATAACTATATACTGCCATAAAATCTGCCCATAAATCATTAGTGTATAATATTCTCTGTAATTTTTCTTTCTAAATGGACAGCTCATCTATTAGTGACTCTTTCCTAATAAGCTAGGAATTATTTTGGATTTACATAAACTGTTTTGTGAGCCTTTCTATTTCAGATCCAGATTTAGAAGCTGAATGTTTAAACTAAACAGTCCTGTGAATACTCTGTCCTTTTTCAAAGGTGAGCTGTTTATATGCTTGACAAGATTCATCGGGGACTCCAAGGTGATGCGCTGGGACGGCGCCATGTTCAAGGAGGTCCAGACATTTCCTTCCCGTGGCTCTATGGTGTTCCAGCCTGTCTCCATCGGCAACTGGCAGTATGCCATCTTGGGCAGCGATTATTCACTGACGCAGGTCTACCAATGGGACACCAAGAGGGGCCAGTTTATCCCATCTCAGGAGCTGAATATCCAGGCGCCCCGTGCATTTTCTCTGGTTTCTATTGACGACAGGGTGTTCCTGCTCGCATCCAGCTTCAAGGGAAAAACTCAGATATACGAGCACCTCATGATCGATTTGAGTAATTAAATCCACTGTCAGTTTGGGACAAATTATGCACACTACCATTCAAATGTTTTCTTCTGTGATTCTGTTGAAAATGTCACTCCCGTTAGAATCCACCAGCAATTTCCACCAAGGACGTTTCAAGCAGAAGCTCAAATTATCTAGAGTGATATTTCAAATATAATTGATCCTTCCTAAGTTCTGCTCAGCTTTCTCCTGTCCTGTTTCCCGTTGGCCTCTTAGATATGCTATGTTCTAAGCTTGTTTATGTTGAAAAGAAAACAACATTTTGGTTAAAAGATGCTGGTGCACCTGTAGAGTAACATATAGTCACATCTTAAGTTAGCTAATGTTAACATCACTCGTAAGATAACTAGTTAGCAAGTGTTTTGCTAACATTAGCTAACTTAAGATGTGACTATATGTCGCTTTTACAGGTCGCTTAGCAAAATCTTTTAACCATCTTCAAAGTTTGTTGGTTTTTTTTAAACATATACAAACCTATAGCATATCTATGTACAGAAAAAAGGAAATGAGAATGTTGACTGAGGTTAATGGAGCACAGAGCAAAAAGGGGTGGGACTTGGGAAGGGTCAATTCAGGACTTTTAGGTTCGGTTGAGATTAAGGGGTTCATTTTTTTCTTAAATTGGTTATGATCATTAAGAGGCCTGACACAATTCCCATCAAACTGAAAATATTTAACAGTCCTTGATGCCCGTGTTCGGCGGCCCACTTCATTTTGATAATATCCACGTATTTCCATCTTGATTCCTCGCCATTTGGGAATGCCTTATTCTCCATTTAAAAAACTTTATTCCACTCAAAGTGCGAGCTGACTATCTTTCAGGAAAAACAAGCTATAAAATCACTGCTTTTTGTCTGTTATTCAACTGCAGGTGTACAGAATATATCTGCAACCCCATACATTGTTTTTATTGCTATTGTAGGAATTTGATAGCATAGATTTCAGAGTTTGGTAGTGCTAATAACCATGCAATAATAGGGAAATATTCTCGAGGGAAAGGGGCAAAAGGGGGCAGTTTTGTAGAAAAACTACAGACACAGGAGACAATTTTCCTTTTCCCTTAAGTCGTCTTTAATTTAATGAAGCACTTCAGAAAAACTGATATCAGACTAAGATGTCATTAAAAGAGATTACTCAGAATGGACTGAATGAGGTATGTGAACGTGGTATACCATTTGGGGTTGTCTATGTATCTCATCTGCTTTTAACGATACTGCAGTTGAAAACATTTCACCCTCAGTTTTGCTGAGTGATGGTGATTGCCAGGCATTTAAATCTCTCAAGGCACTACAAAGACCTTGAAAATAAAACCAAATGTGGTTGCAAATTCGACAACTCGCTCAGAGTTAATTCTTCTTGCAGAATGTGGTAGCTACTGACGCTGTGTTCCATCAGTCTGTCTATTACTTAACACTTAAAAGAAGTGACCCTGGTATATAAAATGGAGAAACCACTACACAGTGTGAGAAAAAAAAGACTTCTCTGTCCTGTCTACTCTATGGCCATCAGTTAAGCAAGACTGTGTGTATGATACAGTGTTGAGTCCTGATGAATGACTTGCTAGAAGCGTCCCACTGTGTCACCTAGCACTCCCTCTTTCACTGCACTCTTGCCCCTTTTCTCCCTCATTGACAAAACCATTGTTGTCTTTACTCCGCAACTAAAAAGCCAACCACTGTGCAGCACCTAGTACCTGTGCTTTCACACGGTCCTCTTATTCTGACACAAAGGAAGCAGAGTTCTGATAACAATTAACAACTTCACTGACAACAATTTGCCAAATATAATGTTTACGTTTTTACTATACTGTGTAAAGTAATTTATATGATATTGCTTTTGTATGTAGAGGGGACCACACTCAATGTTTTATTTTCATAGATAGAGAATTTTGTGTAGATATAGAAAAGGAAAACAAGGATCACCTCCTTAAATGCTGTGTAACATGCTACTTCTGCAAAACAGTAGGCTTACTTGTGTCAGTCTCATTAGGTAAGGATAGAGGATGTTAGCTATTCCTTTGTCGTGTTGCTCATTGTATTTTATGTACAGTAGGAATAAAATACTAAAACTCAAAACCAGAGATGTACTTCTTTTATTATTGCTGTTGATTTCCCACAACAATTAGGTTTTATTTCTCACTGCTGTCAATAATCATTCAGTTCACTTGTTCTTGATGGGTTTTCTGTTTGGGTTTATAGACTTTTCTTCTTGAGCTCATATTCAAAGTGCCTAATAATTACAGTTCTCTCCACAGAGTCAAAGTGTTGTGGGCACCCCACTGTGGTGTTACAAAGAAAGGGTTTAGCTATGAATTAGTCTATTATGGGTCCAAATCCAGCTGTATTAACAAAAACATCAGTTACTTTCAGCAAATGCCACAAGCCATCTTCATGTAAAAATTTTGGTTTAAAAAAATGTTACATTTCATAATTATGTAATGTTACATCATAATAATGATGTAACATTATTATTATTTAGTTATAGTTTAGTTAGTTAGTTAGTTATTATTTAGTTTGTCCAGCATCCTAAAACCTCATTAATAGGAGTTAAAAGTCGTAATGATGTAACACTAAGTCACAAGTTTGACACATTATGGTTATGGGAGACGTATTAAGTCAATTTGACTTTCAAAAAAATATATATAGTAAGTCATTATAAAGAGAAACTATATTGAAATAATGACTTGGTATCTAAAATAATGAATTAGCCCAAAATAATTCATTAGTATTTCAAAATGATGACTTAGTATCTAAAAAAAATTAGTTAGTATCTCAGAATAGTAAAGTAATCATTTTATTTATCTCAAAGTAATGAGTTAGAACAATACTGTGTAAGTATCTCAGAATGAGAAACAGTCTTTTTTCTTTTCTTTTTTTAATTTTATTTTAGAAAGTTTCTCCTTATTTTAAGACACCAACTCATTATTTAGTTAAAGTTTCTCGTTAGAATGACTTACAGAATCTGTATTTTCATCACGTTATAAGAAATGTGCTTCTACATCTTATCATGAAGACATTTTGTACCCTATAGAGACATCTCTAAAGTGTGTACACCGAGTGCTGGTTGGCTCACTTCTCTGCTATGGGCGTAACGTTGGGTAATGTTTTAGTTGTCCAGCAGAGGTAGTTTGGGTTCAGTTCTGCCCCCCTGTGGGTAAAGTAACCACCGCATGGGAGTTTGTGTCCTGCCACCAAGGTTAGTCATTAACCTTGTCTTCTTCTCAGTCACTCAGGGCACCAAAGAAGGCCGACACCACTCTGTCCGAGGCATGCTGTCGCCCAGCCGTCTCATCTTACCATGGACGACTGTAACCAATGCACACATGAGCGGGCTGTCTTATCCGGAGAGGACGACATTACCGTAGTGTTTCACAAAGTTGACAGCCACCATGGCTTAAACAGCGGCTGCGACGACCACGATGACGAATGTGGCGATGATGAACGGACGGCAGAGAGGATTCACTTGCAAAGAAACTGTCGTGTGTCGTGTGAATATGATGCTGAGGAGCAGAGGGAGGAAGCGAGAGGAGGCGAAAATTCACAGGAAGGCAGCGAGAGGAACGCGCTGTGCCCGCCGGCGTTTTGCGTCAGAAGTGAGCCGGCGGTATCCCGGGAAGAAAGCGCACGTCAAGGTAGTGAAGAGCGCACGTACTTTAGCTACTTCAGCGGGTTTATTGTTTACTCAAGTGATAACTGTCCCCATCCTTGCATCAGTGTCGGCTGCTAGTGAAGTTTGTGATGTGAAAAGATGCAGAAATAACGTGAAAAGCTGAAGCAGTACCACTTCCGACGTAGCCTCACGTTATACAACGTCATATCAGTTATAATCAGAGCTGATATCACGTGTAGGCTATTAGCCTATAAGCGGGGTTATAGTCGAAGGAAAGCACAGTTAAAGTCACTTCACACATTTTATCATTATTTGTAAAGTTTAGAGACTTTTTTTCTGTCTATAAGGTTGGTTCAAATAACGCAATTTCACGTAATTTAAACGTAATTTCATAACATGTTATACGTCACAGTAAAGGTGGACACTTTACCCAAATGATGTGTGCTATAAGAAATCATTTCATACAGAAATATCTTTTTTTTAATGGTCGTTTATTATTCGAGAGTCCAGTAAAGCACCGTGAAGTCATTTTTACACGTTTTTATAAAGTTTTGCCACCTGAAACAAATGTCATAATATACTTTCCGCCACAGTAAAGATGGACGCCATAGCCCAAATGATGTGAGTTATAAGAAGGCATTTCTTATGTAAATATATATTTTGTATTATTTCAGAGTGCAGTAAAACAGGTAAATGTGTATCTATATCAGATAGAATGATAGATGTAGATCAAGGTATTTGTGCCAGACTTATAGACAGAGAAAAGTGTCTAAACTTTATAAAAAAAAACGTGCAGTGACTTTAACAGAGCTTTCCTTCGACTATATGGCTGTTTCTCCAACTACAGGCACCTTTCAGTCCCATTACATTGCTATTAAACATCTTGACATAAAAAGACTAAATAATGTGATTTAATAACATTTATGAACCATTTTATGCATCCAAACACCACCTTTGTTCATGTCCAACACCTGTGGTCTCAATGTCCAGATACGTGAAATGAGTTAATAAAATTACATTCTGATATTTTCCCAAGTGTTTAATAAAGTTTAGGCACCTTTCTCTGTCCTTAAGGCTGGCACAAATATAACTTCACGTAATTTAAACGTAATCTCACAATATGATTTACGCAGCAGTAAAAGGGGACGCTACAGCCCAGTGCCCAAATGATGTGGGCTATACTTAAGAAATAATCTTCAATGCAAATGTCTTTTTTTAATGATCATTTTTTATTTCATAGTGCAGTAAAACGGGAACATTTTTTATCACACTTGTAAAGTCACTTAACACATTTTTATAAAGTTTAGGCACCTTTCTCTGTCTATGAGGCTGTCACAAATTACATCATTTCAAGCAGTTTAAGCATAATTTAATAATATTTTTTACGTCGCAGTTAAAGTGGACACCATAGCCCACTACCCAAATGTGGGCTTTAATAAATCATGTTTAATGGAAATATCTTTTTTATGGTGGTTTATAATTGCAGAGTATAGTAAAACAGTAACAGTAGATGGTGGTTGGCCTTACCCAGATGTCTTCATTTACATTTTATGCCTAAAAAGACCTTTTTCACAGCAGTTATATTGATACCAAATAGTAGGGTGAGCACAGTTGTTGTGAGTTATACTAATTAAGGTCCAGTTCCATTTACTCTAGCCTTTCCAGTGAGTCAGCATGAACAATAGGAGCACCCTGACTCTGTTTGCCCTGACTGGAATGCAACCTTAATCATCATCAGTGATAACGCCAGTGTGGCTGCTGTGAAAAAGATCTTTAACTCTGCTATAATGCACATTCACTTATAATGTTTATGTCTGATACACAGTATGTCAGCAAGTAGGTTGATAAGTTTGTAGCTGCTGAAGATAAACTGCTGTAAACCAGCTTATGACTTGCATCATTCTTAAAGAGGATGGATGACTGTGCACTTTTACAGCACCAGGGCAACAACACCTGCAGGCTTTCAGCATATTCCACTTGTAAATACTGTAAGACACTGTTTTAAAACATTTCCATTCGTATGGCTAAAATGATAATCTGAATGTCTTTAGTTTGACTGTCTTGTTCAGTAAGTAAGAGCCCATCAACCAAATAGGTGTGGAACTATTTGGGAGTTTCTCAGTGGTGTAAACTGGTATGAGGAAGAAAGGAGATTTGGCTTTAGTTGGGAAGTTTATAAGGAAGTGAGAAAAGTACTGAATGCCCTCTTGACTGACAGGCTGACAAGTCCCTTTGTAATGAATAGGTCTGCACACATCTTGACTTTGTACATGTTAGAGCCTAACCGGTACTGGATTTTTGGGGCCAATGCTGATACTGTTATAATTATTATTTTATGGGGTAAAATATACATAAAATACTGCCTATAAAGCTAAAAATAAAAGAATGTGCATTATGTTCTGTTAAAAAAGTTTTCATATTTGTGCATACCATTGTAGACCAATATAGCTGGGTTAGGCCCATGTCAGACCGATATATCGGTTGGACTATAGTACAAATATTGTCATTCAAAAAATATGTATTTTTTTAGGTTTATTCTTTATTTCAAATGGTCTAAATTTCATTTATGAGATAAAACTTGCACTTGACAGTAATTCATCAGTATTGTTACATTGTTATATAATAAAGTGATGATATAATCATATCATGTTCTAAAAAACATGTAGTCCAAGTCAGTGCTTCCAAGCAAAATGTAATAAAATATTTGTGTACTATAATCCTAATGCAGTAATGTAACACTGTTATAATCATCCTACCTGTGTTCATTAAGCATTATAGCAAAAAAAATCTCTGTAAACAAATCTGGTAAGAGAACAACACTATGTGATAAATAGAATAGTAAGTAGATCACACATTGTGAACAAATACAAAGAAAGACACCCAAGTGACCTTAGGTTGAAATTCCATCTCCCCCTGCATGTCAGTTTATTTCTCCACAGGTAGGATATGCTATCACTAAACCACTGCCTTTGCCAAATCTTTTATTGGTCTTTTTCACAACTGAAATTTGACAAAGGCCACGTGGAGTTCAATAACACGCTCCCAGCTTGACTGCTCCATCATGCAGTTACTGTATCCACATAAGACGTATTTTTTTAAAATGAAATGTGGGACAGTGATACCCCTCTTAGCGTCCCCTTCTCTCTGCCCATCTGCTCCCCCACTCTCGCTCCCTGTTCTTTGACTCTCCTCCTTTCCTCTCTTTCACAGACCCAGAGAAATCAAAGACATGTGCAGGGCTTGGTTTGTTCTATGCTTTCCTGTCCACAGTTTTCTTCTCCCTCATTAGCCTCTTGGTAAAAACCATCCAGGGAGTCCACGCCATAGAAATCAGCGCCATACGCTGCTTCTTCCAGATTCTCTTTATGGCGCCATTACTCATCTACAACAAGTAAGAATAATGAAGAAACTCACACATTTAGATTCTCTCCTCTCAAACAGTTACATTTTAATCACAGATTTAAGATTTACACATGTTTTATATTCCGTAATTACTACTATAGTAACAGTTTAGTTTCAAACCAACAATTTATGTGTTGTGATTACATCAGACGTGCATAATCTCCGGGGATTCCTGCATTTGTGTTAATGTGTTGTTACCCACTTAAAAGGCAAGTATCCTGGTTTAACATACAATAACTGCTCAAACATAAAATTTAAGTTGTCAAAATACTGTGAGTGTTGTGTATTATTCCCCTCAGCCCTGTTGATGTACTCTTTGTAGATCTAGAGGTGGGAAGGTTTTAGATAAGGCATTCCCACACGAAGTTATGCTTTATTAATGTGGTAATATAACATAATACCAATATTATTATAAAGCACCAAACCAAACAAATGTTTCAGTGTACTGATCAGTAATGGTATATTGTACTAACCTGGAAACCAGACAAATCTGTGACCTATTATTTCATTTGCTGTGGGAGATGCATCTGGCCACCCTCCTGTTTGCACACCAGGGTCATGAAATTCAGATAAAACTATCAAACTAGACAGGGCTGATTAAATATGAATATGTATATTTTGCTACAACATTTTGAGGACCGAGGAAAAAGGCACTATTAATGCTGAAAGGTACTTTTTCAGAGATGTCTTTTCTGACGTCGATTCTGCTTGTGATAGCGTGGCTTCATAGTAAAAGAGTTTGTGTACTAGACTGGCCTGCCTGTAGTTCAGACCTGTCTCGCACTGACAATGCTTGGCACATTATGAAGCACAAAATATGACAACAGGGACCCCGAACTGTTGAGCACCTGAAATGTCTTTTTTGGAACATGCTGCAGGCATCAAATTCAGAATGAGTGTATATTTACAATAAAGTTAATCAATTTAAACATTAAATATCTCGTCTTTGTACTGTATTCTATTGGATATTGGTTGAAAGGTTTTTGCAAATCATTTGCATTCTGCTTTTATTTATGTTTTACATGCCAGGAGTTTTTTGGAATTGGAGTTTGTACTTTTTCTAGGGGGAGGATGGAAATTCCCGAGTTTACTGGAACGCAACATAAGAGAAAGCATATGAAGGGGAATAAAATGTAGCTTCTAACAATCATTAAGTTTACTCTCTGTCCATTTACTCCACTGGCTTGATATGAGTCACTTAGCACTGGGAAATAAAACCTAACATCAGCGCCATCATCTTTCTATTAATGGATTGAAAACCTTTTTACTATAGAATGACTTTGCAATTTATTTGATGTAGGGCTGTATGAGATACTTATCCATAGTCAGTGTATTACCTACAGTGGACGGCGGTCGGCACACCCCCAGTTTGAGAAAGCAGAGAGGAGTATGAGCATGGAGGCTAGACAGGGTCAGCAACAAAAGGTAGTTCAGCCACTTAAAAAAAAATCCAACTGTCAATGTACACTAATCTTTTAGTTTAATTGTGTTATTGTGTGACCTTGGAGTTTTAAAAGAATCGTTTGGATTCACTGGAGTCCCATAATAGCACAAACAAAGTAGCATATTGAGGCAGGGTGGACCAACAACTTCCATGTTCTGTAAGGCAAAATGACTGATTACGCCTATGGAGTTTGGTTGGTTTGGTGAGAGCGATACTCTGCTTATAGAACAGTGGTTTTTGGTCAGAAAAGGCTGTCTGACAGCTGCTACTCCTCCATGCTTCTCCAAACTGAGGGCGTGTCGACCGGCATCTAGTTTAGCTAACACACTGACTATCAATATGTACTTCATACAACCACACATTAAATAATTTGAACTATCCCTTTAAAGTTAATTCCCAAAGAGTACCATCAGTACTGCTGTTCATTCATTTACCTATTCATCCATCCATCCATCCATCCATCCATACGTCCTCTACATTCCTGCATTGTTTTTACATTCATTCATAACCGCCTCTGTTTTCAGCCCCACCCATTCATCTTTCCATCCATCACCGTCATCTCTACACAACCTAAATCTACCCATCCATCTATCCAGCCATCCGATCATTTGTCATCTCTCAGCTCACTTTGCTGCTCAGATTTTCTCCACGCATCTCCTTCTAAATTCTGCCAGTCAGTCTAATCATCCATCCGTCCATCCAGTCATTCATTCATCCATCACCCTCATATCTCTGCTCCTCCAGGACAGGTTTCCTTGGTCCCAGAGATAAACGAATATATCTGGTACTTCGGGGTTTCATTGGTTCCAATTCCATGATCCTGTTCTTCTATGCTGTACAGCAGATGCCCCTCGCAGATGCCACCGTCATCGTGTTCAGGTGAGAGGCGGTAGTAACTCATTGGAGATTATACTATCACCACATGTAGATTCTATCCTCCTTGAATTGTTTGGCTGTCGCCTTTTCCCTTAATCTCCCTCTTAATTCTCATTATTTCCTCTCCCTCATCTCTTTTATCTCACTTTCCAACATTGTCCTTATTCCTCTTAATTAACTCTCTCCAATTACTGTCAGCAATTTATTAAAGATCTGGGAAAGTAGATTCGAAAAGAGCTGTTTATTTCACACACTGTAAACTTTTATTTGCTCTCTCAGCTGAAAAGTTTGTTGTAAAGTAGTTTAACTTGAAAAAGCATTTGAGTTAAGTTAACTGAACTTAAGAAAACATTTTCAAGATATTAAGTTGAACCAACAACTGAACTCAGTCATACTGATAAACGTACATTTTCTGTGTTTGAAGAGTCAGTTCTTCATTTCACACAAAGAACTTACAGCTTGTTTTTTTTTAAATATTTTAGCTTTATGAGCAGCATTTTATGTGTATAATCATTTGTTTTTATTCAAGTTGCTGTTTTTTTGTGTGTATTTTTTAATTTTTAGTCATTTATGATAATGAAAATACCATCTACCATATCAGCAGATATATCGATATTAGGATTTTTTTACTCCCTAATATTGGTTGCAGCATCAGCCCCAAAAATCCAGTATTGGTCGAGCTCTAGTTTTTATGTTAAGTGAAGACAAATTATTTGTTTTATTTAACAAGAAATTGACTACATGTCATATGAACAAAAACACTGTGCACATTTTTACAACTATTTTTAGGATTCATTCAACTATCAAAATTCTGAGTCCATAATGTATCTATTGGTCTTAAACTAATAAGGCTATATTGACTTTATGAATTTTAGTGAAATGAACTCAAAAATCAAAACTTGTCTCAATCTCACAAGAGATGAGTGTTTGTGTGAAGTGAACATAAAGTTCTCATGTCATTTTGACAGTCCTGAACCTTCGGGTGGACTTGACACTGAAATATTGTGTCATGGATGATTTGGGGTTTACAGTAATATGAGACAAATCTGTTGAGACATTAATCGTATCAATCATATTACTTTGACTATATTACTGACTATTACTCTTTCATTGTCCAACCTCCTACCCTTCAGTAATCCAGTCTTTACCGCCCTCCTGGCCTGGATCTTCCTGAAGGAGAGATGTACGATCTGGGACTGTGCCTTCACTATTTTTACTCTCACTGGAGTCATCCTCATCGCCCGGCCGCCATTCATCTTTGGCCAGGATCTACGTGGCATTGAGGGGGACTACGCTAACCACATCAAGGGCACTATCACTGCCTTTGCAGGTGATATGACTAATAAACTCATACAGCCCCTATATAGCAGTAAGGTTTGTTTGACCATAATAAGTAGGTAAAAACATTCAGGAGGGAATAGGATATTGAGAATTTTGTTCTTTTGTATTACAGACCATTTTAACCAGGTCAGGATTTCCATGGCAACCAGGGGAATTCAGTGCAGTGCAGCTATGTCCTCTGGCCCTTCAGGGTCAGCTGGGAGATACAGTCTTTTCAATTAGTCATAGTTCTCCTCTGCGGTTCTCCTTCTAGTTATGATGCTGAAATATTGGAGCTCCTCTCGATGTGAAGGAGTGTTAGTTTCAGATTTGCATGAAAAGCATCTAACACAATCTCAAAAAGTGACATTAGCCACTCTGCTAAGAAAGCTAGTTTTAGATGCTTAGATTTGCAGCTTAAACTTTCCAACTAATGGGAATTGCTAGTTAAGTGACAAATTCACGATCCCTCACTGGCTTCACACCTGCAAACGATTTGCAAAAAATTTTGTTAAATCACCTGGCTAGAAATTAAATGCTGGCTCTTTTTCTTTGGCTTCACCCAAGTGTCTTGAAAGGTGTCCCAAGTGAAGATCTACCAATGAATTAGGAGCGTTGCTTTGTGTCCAAGCTTTCCTTTCACTTCTGCAGTCCAATGTAGCATCTCAGTCTTTAAGCACGTTGCTGCAACTGATCCCAGAATCCCTCCTGCCCTCATTTGTGAATAACCTCGCCTTCAAAAATTGAGGATTTTTTTATTTTGTGCATCAGTAGGAAAGAAAGTAGGAAAGTTTGTACCAGTAATCGTTTATTCATCATCATCATCATCATCATCATAGATGTAAATTGTCAAAGTTAAATAACCTGTTTATGTTTATGTTTACTTGCTCAGATTTTGTTGATTTGGTCCTCTTACCTTGCATTTTTGTGCTTCTACCATTGATACGCTCAGTCTGCTCTGTGCCATTGATGCGGCATCCGTCAAAAATAGAGCGGAGAGCTGCTTTTGAGACTTGCCGAGGGGCAGCTGGTGGAATCACAAGCGACATATAAATTAAGCAATTTTTCTCTCATGAGTTGCCAATAACACCGTCTACAGCTCTATTGTGGAAAACAACAAAGACCTTGTTAGCTTTTTTGGTTTGAAATCACATCACATAATCACCATCAGTGAACGGTGGGACCTACAAGGCTCTCACTGCCGGAGATGGAGGGTGTTTTCTGAGAAGTGTGATGCAGGGAGTCTGCAGGGAGGACTGACCGGGTTGCTTTTCCACACATAAATTATGAGATTTTTCTCATTTAAGTTGCCAAAAACATGACCTTCGACCACATTACTGTTGTTTTTCTTATAACACAGCTGTGTGAGTTGAAGTGTGGGTGGATTCTAAGTGAACTTCAGCAACATTCTAGAATTCTACTGGGGTCTACAGGGTTAAGTCTCAAATGTCTTTGTTATTGATTTATTAATTATCAGTGTTCTTCTGATCGCTGTATTCATTCAGTCTCTTCTTCTTTTTATCCGTTCATAGCGGCGATTACAGCTGCTATTACATTTGTTCTCCTTCGCAAGATTGGGAAGAGCGTCCACTACTACCTCTCTGTGTGGTACTACGCTGTCATCGGTTTCATCGAGTGCATCATCACTGTATCCGTCCTTGGGGAATGGAAAATCCCGTTTTGTGGCCGTGATCGCTGGCTGCTGATGTTGATTGCTGTCCTGGGTATTGCTGGCCAGACCTTCCTCACAAAGGCCCTGCAGATCGAGAAGGCCGGACCCGTGGCCCTGATGAGGACTGTCGACGTGGTGCTGGCGTTCTTCTTCCAGTTCATTTTCTTTAACCGTGCCCCGACCTGGTTGAGCCTCGGAGGGGCGCTGTGCGTGGTGGCGAGCACCAGCGGAGTAGCACTTAAGAAGTGGTTCAGCTGTGCTCGCAAGAGCTGAGACGGGGAAGCAACATAATACTCTGGTATTACTATTAATTCTTTTTTCATTATTATATGTTCTTGGTTTACTCTGTATTTTACTTGTTTTTTACATGCAAACCTATGAGTAGGTTTGAGGAGTTAAAATAGAAATATAGGAGGATAATCTAGTAGGGGTCAGTTATAAGCTTCTGATAGTTTTAAATTCAAAACTGAATTCTGTACACCTATACATGTTGATTCCCAAGAGTCAACCTGTGTAATTTACTGTTATGCATTTATTTTTGTGAGGACACATGAAAAAGATGGAGGAGAAACTGTTGCTGCCCCAAAACCGTACCGTGCTCTCTGGAGCTTCTGTAGCTAACTATAGCTAACTAACTGCCGATTCAACAGATTTCCTATTTTTTAAAGGGGAACTTTAGTATTTTTCAATCTGGACCCTATTTTCTCGTTTTGTTGTGTCTAAGGGACAGCAGTTTTTGAAACTGATCCAGCATTGGGCGAGACCACTGCAGCCAGCTAGAGCTAAAGCAAACTGTAATAACTGCCTGTTTCCCAGCTGACAGCTGTAGTGGTCTCCCTCAATACTGGAGCAATTTAAAAAATTCTGGTCTCCATTAGTCACTTAGACACAAACACATGAATACAAAAAAAATACCAAGTTACCCTTTATGATAAACATGTTTATAATCAAACAGGGCTGAAAGTTGAATTTCACCATAATGAAGCAGTTTGATGAAGGATATCCTCAGTCCTACTAGTCTTTGCTTTAAACTGAATGAAATAGCCAAAGAGAGGTTTACTGTATGGGACCAATCATACTGTGTCACATAACAGGGCAATCATCATAAACTAAAAAAAAAAAAAAAAAAAAAAAAAAAAAAAAAAAAAAAAAAAAAAAAAAAAAAAAAAAAAAAAAAAAATACTCACACTACATATTTCATTTTATTGTAGTATGACAATAAAAAATGAGGCATCATCAGATGACTTCCTGCAAA